>LSSL01002370.1:0-17131 GCA_001953115.1 Smittium mucronatum
ACTAAATAAAAGGATGATTAGGTAACAAATCCCAATCCCCTAAACACAACAACTACTCTAACTACTACTCTAAGATGGAGAGTTGGGTAACAAATCCCAACCTCCAAAACACTACACTACTTTAACTAACTAAACTAAAAGGAGAGAATTGGGTAACAAATCCCAAACTCTAAAATGCAACAACTACTAACTAACTAACTAATTAATGACTACCAGAATCGAACTGGTCAAACTATACTGAACAATATAAAATAAATATATTGAAAATAAAACAAAAGACTAACTAGTCTAACCAAACTACTATAAGGAATTAAAAAGAGTCTTCTAGCGTGCTAAAACTTTCAGACTATAAAAAGGGCGTAATTCCACCTAGGACGAAAAGGCGCGTCCTACCTCTTTAATATGATTAAATATATCACGGGAATATTAGATAACTTTATTTGTATATATTTTTATATTCTTTGTGGTATATCTTCTTCCTCCAAAATATTTGAAAAGGGGCTAAATTTACTAATTATATAAGCTCGAGTGATCGGAAAAAGTATTTAATGCACAATATTTAATCCTAAATTGCAATATTTTATGAATTTAATACCCCATAATAACGGGTTTTTTTGTATTTATAGTAACTTTCATATATATCGCTACTGTTATAAATAGAATTAAACTGCTATTGTAAATTTCTGGCAGTTTTTATTTTATTTTCCTTAGAATTTTATGTAATATTAATCTTCTAATTTTTTCTTTGTTTGAAGGTTGTATTTACAAATAAAAATATATCTTTTTTTTTTTAATTTAATTAGAGTCATACGCGATTTCAAAGCTATTCCACAATACAAAACAAATTAATGAGTAGAAATATGCACCCAAAAATATAAAATTTAATCGATAGATGATTTGAATATTATGGTAATCTTGGGTCTAATAGTTTGAATAAGGCTCCATAAAATTCACTGGTGTTGTCTAATATTTAATATAAGGTTGTATCCCAATTTTCGTGTAAAAAAAAATATGACAATTCATAATTTTTTAGCTTGTTAATATATAATCATTTTATTTCTGAGTACTTATTCTAACTGCAATAAATTGTAATTCGAGTACACGGGTAGTATTTAAAATATGTTTTTTAGTGGCTAAAGCCCTTAAATTTTAATACCTTTTGCTAAAATTTTGATTTGTGTAGGGTCGTTTGCTTTATAATTTCTTATTGGAGGCGATTAGATTATTAAGGTAAATTAAATATACGATAAAATAGGAAGCCGATTTGCAAATGGGCACATTTTGCTTTAGTTATATGTAAGGATAGGTCAATTTAGCGATTTGAAAAGTTGTAGGTAGATTAATTGGGCGATAGTAAAAATGTAAAGTAGACCAATTGGGCAGTAGGTGAAAATGTAAGGTGGTGAAAATAGTAAGCCAGATTGTCGGTGGTTCAAATGGAAATAGGCTAATAGCCAAGTCACCCAATAAAAAAGGATAAAGTGAGGTCAAATTTAAAAAATACTAAATACTAAATCGGTATAAAATTTTTGGAAAAAACAATCCAAGAGAATTAAATCAAAAAATTCTTTTTTAAGGATATTAAATAGCTAACGTGATTATTTAATAAATTGCGAGCTCAATAATAGCCAAATGGTACGAATCAAATACTTAATTAGCAGCCATAAAAAATTATTTCTGAAGATATCAATGAACTCAGTAAAAGCTAGATATATCTACAATATATTAAATTAACAAATGATACGCTTATGAATTTACGTTAATTTATGTTAGTATTTTAAAAACTTAATTTAGAAAATAGCTAGCAAATATAAAAGATCAAGGGGTGATCGAAGATCCCTATTCACAACAATGTAGCCGATGATAGTGGTTCTAAAAAAATAGACTGGGAAGAGACTGTGTTTTGATTGCGTAAAACGTAATGGTAAAAAAAAAGATTGATACCCTCCTCCATGTATTTATGAGCCTCTTACAGTGATCTTAGGATCAAAATATTGTTACATTTTAAATTTATTTTCAGCTTTTTGACAAATTTAATTAAACGAGTAAACTAAAGAGAGTAAATCATTTTATCCAGATCCAAATTTTGTATTTTATCAGCTAATAGCACACATTTAGTCTTTAAAATTCCCCCAGCAGTTTTCCGAAGACCAATGAAAAATATTCTAAAAATGTATTATGGGAGTTTTTTTGCATTCATAGACGACAGAATAATATATAGAAATTAATTTGATATTAATTTAAACCACTTGCGATTAGTTTTTGAGCTTTTTTTTTTAAGAAAAAAAAAAGCTGAATTTCAACACTACTAAACATTATTTGGAATAAAAAAAGTTCAAATATTACGGTTATTGTGTTTCAAAAAATGAAATTAATACAAATCCAGATAAAATAGAAACAGCATAAATTTGGAAGATTAAAAATACTCCAAAGGAAATAGAAAATTATCTTGGACTAACCCAAAACTATCACTGTTTTATAAAAAGTTATTCATCAATTTTGAGGTCATTGATAGGTAGTAGAAAAAAATAATATCAATTTGTATTTATATTTGGCCAATATAAAGCTTTTTGAGAATTAAAATTAAAAATTAAGAACTCACTTATCCTAATTTATCCCAGTTTAAAAAAAAAAAAG
This sequence comes from Smittium mucronatum, assembly GCA_001953115.1. Classification (NCBI taxonomy): domain Eukaryota; kingdom Fungi; phylum Kickxellomycota; class Harpellomycetes; order Harpellales; family Legeriomycetaceae; genus Smittium; species Smittium mucronatum. The sequence goes on from LSSL01002370.1 coordinate 2,638, forward strand.
CGCTAGTTAATTTCATTTGCATATACTTTAGGACTGGGAAAAATCATATTTCAAAGAAAAGACAGAAAAAAAAACTTGCTGGCGTATGAAAGCAGAGCTCTCCATATATCAGAAAAAAATAGTTGGTAGCTCAATGAGGAGCTCTTATGGTACTTATGCGAATTTAGCATTTCTAACATTATTTCTATGGCAATAAATTTAAACTCTAAACGTATTATCAAGTAATAAAAGCATATTTCAAAGAAAACCACTAAATTATAGAATTGATATATTTGTTCTGGTGTTTTTTTTATATAATTTTGAAGTTATTTGCAAAAATGACTCTAAAAATCCAGCTGAATACATATAAGACTTTCTTGGGAAATCATTCAAATTTTTCAATATCAATAAATTCAATCATTATAGGTGGTCTACCCAACTCTAAGATTAAAAGAAAACAAATAAATAAAAATCAGAATATATAAATAATAATAATAATAATAATAAAGAGAATTATTGATATTCGCAAGAGATTAATTGGATTTTAAAGGTTAAATACATGTTATTGTATATTAATAAACTTATTAAAGAGATATTGTCTGATTTTGAAATTTAAAAAGAGTTGATTATACATAATTTTAAGGATCAGGCTTAATGGGATATATTTTATAATAAAAAGATAAACGGAATATATTAGTTAAAACATAAGATGGAGGAAAGAAAAAAAGTTCAAAAGCTTATCCAATCCGGAATGGCTAATATTTCTTATTTATATCATTTTTGATTTTCTAAAAGCCAATCATGCTTATGATAGGTTTTCTCTATTGGGTGAAATAGTCAGTATTTGTACTGAACCTATTGTTTCATTACAAGAATGGAGATATAGAAGAATTAATATTATCAATTTTTATAAGCCTTTTGAATTTTGGAAGATATAAAATGCAGCTACATTCCCAAGTTCAATAAATTATAGTCAAAAATATTTAATTTTATTATTCGATTACTATAAAGAGTGGTCAATCTCTAGTGCAACTTAAGATAGTAAAACAGAAAAATTGTGAATTTTATCAAATATCAAATTATATTATCTTCCGGAATACTGATAATGGTCATTAAAGATAGATTAATACACTTCCTCTGCCAAAAATTTTGAAATTGATAAATATATATGATAAAAAAACGTTCATTAAAACCCTCTTATAGATTTATGGGATGTAGTCAGAATGAAAAAACGTTTCAAATGAAGGAAAGCATAAGGAAGCTCAGCTTTATCACGCTGGAGAGATGGAGAGAATCGTTTTGCATGGTATTAATTTCAATTCTAACATAAATTCACAGAATATTGGGAAGGAAACCAGAGGAAATGGTATATTACTGAAATATTAATGACAAGTGAAGTATGGGGGAGCTTTCATCTTTAGTTTATCGAGAAATTTGATTTTCGAATAAACTAAATATAGAGAAACTGAAAATAAAATAAAATGAAATATTGGGCATGAAAATATGGTACTTAAAGAAAATTTACCTAATAGATCTAGTCTTCAAAGTAGTTAATCGAATACTTCAATCTATGGAGCATAATAAAGAAGGTCTTTATCGAGACTTAAAAACGGTATTAAATGGTATAATTAAGATTTATGGTATGTATGGCTGAGTCAAAATTTTAAATTCAGAAAAATTGAATATATTTTAGATATCTAATTACAGAATATAAACAGTAAAGATATGTAGTACCAGAACGGTGTACTAAAAACACACAGCTTATCATATGAAACCTTAAAATCAGCGAAGAATTATGTCCTCGATACTTTCCTTTCAAGGATTTAAAAAATAGGTAAAAGAATTTTTATTAGATAAAGATGAAATAAAATTATAAGATGATAAAAGATAAAAGATAAAAGGAAAAAGGAAAAATTATTGCTTTTGCGATTTTACTCGGTTATTTAATATTATAATTTGGTTTATTGAGATATAGTATTAATAAATATTATGTAAAAAAAGAGAAGTAAAAGTAATCCAGAAATGGAAAACTGAAAACTGAAAAATAGGTGAAACCCCCCAATGTAGAAAAAATATATCCTTCTTGTTTATATAATTTTTTTCATGGAAATCTTGCCGTGTTATCTCTATTCTTATTTAATCATTTCCAATTTTGTCATTCTTAAATAGTCATTGTAATTTTGCAAGAATGTGTATGATTGTATAATTTATGAATATATGGTCGAAAATTACATCAACATACATATCAATATACTTTGCTAATTTTTTATATAACAAAATAATTCAATTACAGATAAAATTCTCTTGACACAAAATTATCCCCAATCTGTAATTATTTTTTATAACTACAAAAAAAATTTGTCCAGGGCTTAGGACTTGATTTCTTTATAATTTTCGCTGTTTGTAATCTGTTATAATTTAAAAAGACTTTGAGAGTTTCTCCACAGATTTAAGATAATTTTTTACTAAATAATGGGCCATGATAAACAGCTTTAAATGGATCTAAAAACTTAGGTTCAGATTTCTTCTGAGTCTCATTTTTTAATTTTACCTGGCTAAAGATTGGGTATTTTTTGAAGTTAAGATTTTTCCATAGCTTTCTTTCATTTTTTTGACCCCGGACATTTGTTACTTTTTTTATTTTATTCGCTCACTGTTCAAATTTTTTAAGACGATGCTGGTAGCCAAATTTATTTATTTTTCTAGCTCCTTTTTGTATTGAACAAATTTTTTTCTATTTTCTCCCGGTATTATAGGGTCTATTCTATAAATTAAGTAATAGTGTGATACTTTAGTCAATATGTGCTTCCCAATTCGATTTTCCCATACTTCAAGATTTATATATTCATCCCAGCTCGTTTTGAGCTTATATGCTAATTTGATAAGATATTTTTCTATTACTTCATTCTCTCTTTCTGTCTTATCATTAGACATTGGATTGTAAGGATAAGCTAGATTGTGTTTTACCTTTTATAATTCTAGATATCCATTTAAAAATTTAGAAGTAAATTTGAACCCGTATCGATTATTATTTACATTGGTTTTCCGAATTGCAGAAATATCTTTTTATATAGGAATGAAGCTGTTGTTTCTGCTGTAGAATCTTTTGTTGTTTCGGTGACCACCTAATTTTTATAGTGGTCTATTGCTAACACAATCCGTGTTTTCTCACGTAATTTAGTCGGAATTCGACAAATTAAATCATGACCCATTTAATAAACGCTAATTTTGCGGGTTTTATAGTGTTAAGAGGTGCTAAAAAAACCGCATTCGCTCCTTTTATTTTACATTATGGACATTTATTAATGCATAAAATTATTTCTTCTCTTATTTCTGGCCACCAGCATTGCAATTTCATTATGTATAAGAAGTAGATATACCCATGTGAGCCATGCTGTAATAGTAGCTTTTTATCAATTTTTTTCTCCGTTGAGTAGAAATTTTTGGTACTGTATATGCTTTATTAGAGTGTAGTAAAGAATATTATTTATTTTTGTGAAGTTCTTTGATTTTTTTCAAGCTGTGCACCACATTTCTAAACTTATACTAAAAGACTTTTCACTGGGAGTTCTTAATGCTTTAAATATCAATATATGGTATTCATCTTGGGTTATATCCTCCACATAAGTTACAGCCGACTTTTTTTGTGTTAACATTCTTCTAATCATATATCCTGGATAGTGAATCTTCAGCACTATCGTTTTTTCCTGGGTAATATACGATTTTTGGGCTTAGGCGCTGAAACTTTTCTAGCTACCTAGCTATCCTTCTATTTGCGTAACTATATTCGAAGAATTTTAAAAGTTTTTTGTCTTCAGTTAGTGCTATTAGTTCTTTTGCATCAAGACAGTGATTCCATATGCTAAATAAGTGAATCATTGCTAATAATTACCTTTATTATGAGTATTATTTTGTTTCTTGGACCTTCAGCCATCTTAATTCTAATTATATTAGAATCCCAACTCCTTTTGATACTTCTTGACACAAAACAGAACCAGCTGCGTAAGTCGAGGAATTTGCTTCAATAAAAAAAGTCTTTTCTCCAATCAAGTGTTTTTGGTACGACATAAGATGCTAAAAATTCACTCATATTCTAGAATGCAGCCTTGATTGCTGTATTCGATGCAAAATTTTCGCTTTTGAAAGACTTCCCTTTAGTTAGGTTATATAAATGAGACTCTATAGATGAAAACACGGGAATAAATTCTTATAGTATGTTAAAGACCAATAAATGATAAAATATTGACATGTGTATCCTATAAATGCCCTTTCTAATTTTTTTATCATGAAATTACATTAGAATTTTAATTATTATGATATGGCCAAGAAATTTAGTTTATTTTACCCCAAATGAGCATTTAGTTTCATTTTCAGATTTTTTATTTTTTAAAAAAAACATGAACTTTGTGCTGCTCATAGGTAACCGAAAATATAAGAACATTTATGAGGTATCTGTCACCATTTATTTAAATATTCCTGCAATGCTGTATTCATAAAAATTTTAAACTTATCAGGTGAAATATGTAATCCGAAAGATATTACTACATATTCAAATGATCCGTATATACAGTTAAACGCAGTTTTAAATATATGTTTCGGGTTCATTTTTACTTGATGTTAGCCTGATTTTAGATTAAACTGGAAAAAAAATTTGGTGCTGCTAGTCTGTAGAAGCAATCGTCAATTCGTGATAGAGGGTATTTATCTAATTTCAAAATACCATATATAGCTCATTAATTTACGCTCATTCTGAAATCGCCATATTTTTTACTAAAGGATAATAACGAGCTTTAAAATTCAGATGATGAAGGCTGAATAAATCCTTTGCTTATTAATTCTGTCAATGATTCTTCTTTTTTTTTTTTAGCTGGGCGTAATTTTTCCCATAAACTTATCTTGCTGCTGTCAAGTTCTCACATGTATTTATTTTGTGATCTATTTTACTGTACGGTTTTCAAAAAATTCAAAAACTTTAAAAACGTGTTTATATGTGCCAATAATAGAATTCTATGAAGCATCACCCGATCTAATGTATTTTATAAAGTTTTTTTTTTTATTGCTTTCTAACTTTGAAGTGTAAAGTGCAAATATACCTTTGAGTTTTTCACCTTTTAATAGGATTTATAAGTGATTTATTAAAAGTATTGGGATATCAGCTTTTACTTGTAGTTAAAATTTAAATATCCTTCCTTTATGATATATTTTCCATTTATTTAAGGGATATATTTGTTTGATTTTACAAATTTCCCATATTTTAATCCAATAACGATATCAATATTTACAAGTGAGAAAACGTATTCAATTGTGGATATTCTATAGTTTTTAATTTTAATGTCTATTTTGGCCTTGTTTTTTATGTTGAAACTGTTTTCATCTGTAGTTACTGCATTAATGCCGCAATCTACCATTTCTAAGCAAATATTTAACCTCTTGACTCATTTTCCTGATATGAACCACTTATAGCACTTATCAAATAAGAATTTTTTTATATAAACCATTTATTTTGGTACTAAATTAAGGTGAATTTAGATTATTGTTGCATTACTTTCTCAAGTTTTATTTTATTTAAAATATCATTTATCAAGTGCATTTTATTTTACTTTTTTATCTGAATTTTATCAAGTTTTTTCGTTGGATTATTTAAATCTTTTTCACATGAATTTTTTTTATGAATCAACTTTTTGTAATCATTTAGAGATATATTCGGATTAAAAGATTCATTAATATTACTAAAGTCAAATTTTGGGTCTTCTTCGGAGCCTGTTTCACTCTTTATAATATTTTATTTTTCTCAATGTGAGGTAAAAATTTTCAGCGTTTTATTTCTTATGTCATTAAAAGGTTTTAAAGATGTTCTTACTGACATGGCTAGTTTCCCGAGCTATACTTGAAATTATTTTCGTTCTTATAATAATAATCATCATTTTTTTTATATTGGCTTTATCACTGTTTTAGTTTTGGTATTGATTCTGGTTTCTTATCTATCCTCTATTATCTTTGGGACAATTTATACTTTCTCATCTGTTAGAGTTATTTTGGCCACCAAAATATATAGGTAATTTATTATAATTAAACCTCCTTTGGTCTTGAGGACCACAGTTACAACATATGAAATTATTTTTTAGGTAAGTGTTACCCGCCCTACTTGTAAAATTTATTGGTAAATATTCCTCGTCAATATTGTATAAAAATGTGTCGGTTGCGTATCATATTTCTATAAGTGTAATTGTAGGCTCATTTGTTGAAATTTGTAATTTATTTAACCCTATTTTTTCTATTTTCATATCCGACAGATAGCAAGTGTTTTCTTGAGCGTAACGGATTTCCATAGCGGTGACTTTCTTGAAAGTCAATTTAATTGCTTATATAAAATTTTCAGAGATTATATTATTCATTATGTCTACTAGTTTGCTATCTCCCCACATTTAAAAAGATGAATGAGTTCAGCATCGCTTATCCCTTTGAAATCTCCGATTAAAATGGATTTTGATGAAGTATAGCTAGCCAATAACTTTTTTTGTAAAAAAAATAAGCAATATCCTTCTTTTTACCTTTGGGTAGCTTGCATCAACAAAATTTGGAGATAATTTTGGTTAAAATAGTTTATTTTTATTTAATAGTGTTTAGATATCACCTAAATTTTAATTTGCTAATATAGTTTCAGCAGTACTGCATAGCTGTAATTTCAAGTTTATCACTCTTCTTTTTCCATCCATTATCCCTAAAGCCTCAAATAAATCAATAAATTTAACATAATATGAATGGAATGGAATTGAGATTCATACATTATAATAATCTGGAAGCACTAAGGCTTTTATCTATTCTCCTGACTGTTTTTCTATAGCTGTAGAGACTGTGGCGGATATTATCAATGCTAAAACCCTATGTATAATTTTAATCTGTATTATTTTTTTGTTTTATCTGTAGTATAAAGGGGAGTTTAAACATAGTAAGATCATTTTAAATACACAGTTACGCTTAATGGTTTTATGTAATTTAGACTTTAGATTTATATTTTATAAGATTTGGTACAAATTATGGTTATAAAATGTGATTTTATTAGCTTATTTAATACTTTTATTAATTTATTTGGGCATATTTTATTAAGATATTATTTAAAAGTAGAAAGTAAAATTAATCCTGAAAAAAGGAGAAATAAAAATAAGCGAAAAAAATCTGTGCGTTAAAAATATATTCATCTTGTTTATGGCATTTTTTTTCCCTGTAATCTTTTTTTGTTATCTCTTTCAATTAGGATATAGCTCCATTGATTTAAATCAATAAAAAAGATGGATAACATATTAATAAGCTGATGTTCTAAACAGTAGATCTAATGACAGCGCTTTACCGGGATACTCTAAGTTAATTAATGGTTTAAATATAACAAATTGAGAATTAAGATAATTCTGATTTGCTTTAAATAGGAATTTATTCCTAACAGGGAACTGACAGACTTTCATGGGCTTTTTTTTCGATCTTTACATAATTTCACTTCAAATTTAAACTCTATTCGGTTTTTAAGATTAAATAAATTTTTACTAATAAAATTTCACTACATAATCATATCGTTATATGATCCAGTTGAATTGGTAACACCAGAAATAGTGATTATTTAATCGAAAATCCCAAAAAATCTCCACTATCTCTATTCCTATTTAATCATTTCCAATTTTTTTATTCTTAAATAGACATTTTGATTTTTTAAAAATGCGTATTACTGTATAATTTATGGTTATATAATCAAAAACTACATAATCATAATTTATCATTAAATTTTCTGATTTTTTTTATAAAAACATAATTCGATTACAGATACCTTTGTCTGAACACAACACTAGCATTGCTATTATTATTATTATTATTATTATTATTATTATTATTATTATTATTATTATTATTATTATTATTATTATTAAATCATAATGTTTCGAGTATTTATATCAAATTTTTTACGTAATATTTTTTCAAAAAAGTGTGTAAAAAATCGGTCTATATTAAAAATTTCTCATTTTAACCCATTTAAATTAGATGAAGTGTTGTTTTCATGAAAAGGATTTCTTTTATTATATGGTAATTTAGCTAATTAATTTTGTCTTTCTGAAAAATTGAAAGTGGACATTTCATAAAAAATAAACACAAATCTAAATTTTATATACTCTCTTTTAATTAGACTTCCCCTATTTTTATACAAATTTTTATTGAAAAATAACATTAATAAAAAATAAGGGGGAAAAAATACTAGTTGAAATTTTTTACAAGTTATAACAAAGTTTGATAATATTTTTTACGGAAAATTCTTATTCTTTACGTTATGTTTACCCAAGGGAAAATTGATTCATATATGTTATCAAATTTACTAATAGCTATACTGCTTCAATTATTCTTGGTGCTTTAGAAAACATAAATTTACGAGATAAGCTTTGAATATGTGAGCACAGGTTTATTGAGATTATTGAGATGCTATAATTAACTTTGACCTAGTTTATTAATAAAATTTGGTATGGTTTTAAAAAGTGTCGATATTTCTCTTAATTATTTTATCGGATAAACTTATAAACGCTACAATATCACTTCTTCGATAGATCGTGAATTTTTCTTTTTTTATTATACCGAAATTCACAGATCCCAATTAGATTTTTTTTATATATACATACTTATCTGATTCCCTTTTCATAAAGCTTTTAAGATACTAACAATACTTCTTGAATCATTTAAAGTGAAGCCGGGCGTATTTTAATGTGATCACATCTCTTTATATTTATTTCTTAATCCTCTAGATTATGAAAATAAATTTCGCATTATTCCAAAAAAATAAATTATTTTAATGGATCTTAATATAATTTTTTCATTATTATTTGGATTATATTTGGTTATTACGAATTATATTTCGTTGATTGAGACAAATTTATAAAATCTGAATTTATTAAATCGATTTTTTACTTTAATTATAGTTTTTTTAGATCTTAATTTTGATCAGAGCTGTCATTAGCTTTATTAGATTTGATTTTCTTGGTTTCAGCTAATAAAGATTCAAAAATACCTTCATAAAATCCATTTAGTTCCAAATTTGCATCAATCAGAACTTTAAATGTATCTCTATTGATTAATTTATTGACAGCCAATATAAATCGTTTCTATTTATTTTTATTTTTTTGTTAGGAATTTTATATGAATCGAAATAATCTAAGTAGTTATCGTATATGGTAAGAAATGACAAGTTTTTTGAAAGAGGCTAGGCAGCTTTAACTAACCCATATCCCGGCGTAGATTAAATAGTCTACCATCTGAAATATCACACCTTTATTGTATCTAGAGCCTAAAATATCCGTTACTTCACATTTTCGCTAAAATAACTCAGTAAAAGACTAGACATGGGTTGGCATCACTTTTATAGTTCGTATTTAAATCTCAATGAATTATTTTTTTAAAAAAAAAAATGGATTTTTCTATTTTTAAATGGTCAAAAAGTTCATATTTTTACTATACGTGCAGTATATCTGCACTTTTTATGCTCTCATTGGTGATTAATATGTCAAATGATTTTGCGTTTAGTTATTTTCCGTGAATTAATTCAGGTTTCCATGTTTGAGAAGGTTTAATCTTTCCTATGGTGATCTTATATTTTTTCATGAGGCATAATATTTTTTCAGCACCATTTTTGATGATTTCTGTTTTAGCCTCACTGCATGTATATCCAGAAGGTTTTTTCGTTAGATTTTTTTTATTTAAAAATGCTTCCTTGAGTTCTAGAATATTCAGCTGAGCATATTTGAAATAATTATCAAGCTCTTATCGAGGATTTTTAATTAGCTGGCGTTAAATGTCATTTTTATAATTTTATTACTATTTCATTAATTATGGTTATCGAATTTGGATCCTATTTCATCATTTTCTTTATTATTTAATCCATCATTCACCAAAGCTTCACTTTATGAATTTGGTCCTTTGAAATTTGTAAATTTATTTTTCTAATTTTTTTCCAATCGAATTTTGACACGTAGAGAGTTTTCAATTTTTTTTAACTTCATAAGTTCTTAGTTAGATTTTTTTTTTTTGTGTTCACAAGACCAAATCTTGTGACAACATTGAACGTTGTGCTGATTTTTTTTAAAACATAAATTCACCCTCTATTAAGGAATAAATTCAAATAATATGCATCTTTTCAGCTTTTTCTTTGAGCTATTATTTTTTTTAAAATTATTAGTGTTTCTAAATTTTTCGGGATTTTTTTTACCAATCCTAAGGCTATTGTTATGACAATACATTTACAATATCTGGAATGTAATTATGCGATTATTTAATCAACGAATTATGATTAACATCGACTTAATAAAGTATGTTACGATTCTTCTATTAATAAATGTCGTTGTTTATTAAAGCCATAGATTACATAAAGCGTGTCTCAATTGGATTTCACCAAGACAAATTAATATAAAACACAAACACAAAAAATAGCCATACGAGATATCACTTTACTTTACTATTTTACAAATTATTATTCATTATATAATGAGAGGTTTTTCCCTGATTGGGCTTTTTTCGCCTCTTGATTAGTTTCTTATAAATTCCATATATTTTATGATTTTTTTATACTCGAGAATATCTTAATAAAAAATAAATTAGTAAACTTAATAATTATTGCATTTATAATTAGCAATTAATAGCTCTTATATAAAAGACGAAAGGGATCATCACATGGTGCACCACACATCGTACCCAGGCCATAAACTAACCGATAACTACAATAAATAAACATACAACGTTGCGACGTCCCTGTGTTAAACATCCAGTTAAAACAAATTAAATGATGGATATGAAAAATACTATAGCCGCTGCAGTCAGTGCAGTTTTGGCTCAACAACCAGGATTATCTGGCCAGATTCTCAATCTTCCTGAGTACAGTGGAATTGGGAGTAAAACTTCATTTAAATCTTGGTATACCAAATGCTTAAGCTTGTTCGACGCTTTTGCAATACGTGACGAAGCTTGAATAGTATCAAATCTTCGGCTTCAATTAAAAGGCGCATCTGAAACCACACTTGAATTTTTTTTATTAGCCGATCCAAGCATAGAATTTACTACGAAAAAGTTGTTTTATGATAATATTTCACCATTATTTGTCGATCCAAGCTATCCGCAAGTACTGCGTAGAAAATTGCATATGCTTAAGCAAACTGTATCTTTAGCCGAATATATATCCGCTGAATCCAATTTGCTGAGGGATCATAAAGAAATATCAGATGCCGAACGTATATACCTATTCAATTATGATTTAAATACTAAATTTGTAGAAATTTTAAATCTAAAAAAACCTTCCACGTTTCCGGAAGCCATAAATTGCGTTAGTAAACATGGTACAGCAATAGATATGAGATTTGCTCAGACTACAGTACGCAACCCCATGGATATGGAAATAGATAATATAAGCTTAAACAAAATTAATTTGAATAAAGATCAAGAGTTTGGTACAAAAAATACAAAATATGTATTATTAAATGACAGCTTTGATAACGACACATTTTTATACAGTATAAATGGCTTAGAAGTGCCTAATAAAGGATTCAGGACGTATCGGAAGAACGTACCTTAATAACAACATGGTATGTTGGAATTTCGGGATGCCTGGACACAGGAGAACAGAATGTAAAAATCTCCTGATAAAATCCAATGATGGTGGATATAACTCTAGGAACCAGTACAACAATAAAAAAAATAAATATAATCGGAACCCAAATTTCAGGAATAACAGAAATTTCTCTACAAACCGCAGAGATAATAATTGCAGTAAAAATCGTAGTAATAACTGAAATAACAATCATGGTTATAATGAGGATAGTTTTGTCTCGGGAAACGGGAAAAGTCAATAGGTAACACGGCGGGACTTATTGATAATCACCACTTAAAATCTCCCAATACATATTACGAACCAATCGAAGGTACAGATAGTAGCTCAGAGCTAGATTTTAGCGATGAAGAAAAATTCTTTACACCAGAGACTTCATCTGAACCAAGAAAAGAGACAAAAGAAAAAAGAAAATTGAAACACTATCAAGAACACAATTTTACTTTTAATAAACCAAGAATTAAAAAGAAGATTAAAATTTTTACAATCACAAAAATAAACCTAATTTCATATATTCCTATTGGAAAACTAAATAATAACGACCCTAACTATCCATACTGTTCTTTAATGATAAAAGGATCTAATACTAAAATACTGTTTGACTCGGGGGACACTAAATGCTTTATTTCGGGAAAAACAGTTAGCAAATTAAAACTTGTTTTGGGGCCGTTCGATACGGAAATAAACGCTGTTACAGCGGATGGGCAAGGATTTAAAGTCACGAAGAAAATATTTTTGAATATTCCATTCAACGGTCTGGAAATACCTACTACAGAATATATATTCCCTCTTGTGCATTTAGATATTATTATCGGATTTGACTGGTGGGAGAAATATAAACTCACACCTAGTTATATCGCTAATAAATGGACGATAAATTTTAAAGAAAACATAATCCCTATAATACTGGAGATACAATCAACAAAGCCTATCGTATCTTTAAATCACATTAACAATTTGTTAAAAACAGATAAAATATTAGAATTATTCAAAGTATTTATTTACGAGTCAAAAGATAAGATTTATACACAAGAGAAATAAAATATTGTTGGTGCCAAAATGGGGAACCCTGATTGGAGAAATGTTTTAGAAAAATAAAAAAATGTTTTTATAAAATTCAGCTATAAGGATATACCAGATCGGGGGATAACCCACGAGAAAAGAACAGACGGGCACTCCCCCGTAGCAAGGATGGCATACAGACACAATGATGTTCAGCTAAAACAACTGAAATGATCCATATCAGAACTCATAGGAAAGGTTTTCATAAGACCCTCATCTTCCGCATGGGCTAGTCCGGTTTTATTTGTAAATAAAAAGGATGGAGATTGCAGATTGTGTGTCGATTACAGGGCAGTGAATAATATATCGCACTTAGAAAAATACCCTCTCCCTCGCATCAACGACTGTTTCGATATATTAGGATCTGCAAAATTCTTCTCTGGTCTAGACCTACAGTCTGCTACCATCAGATAAAAATCAACGAGGATTCTATAGAGAAGACTGCATTCACATGTCGATACGGATCATTTGAATACACTGTAATGCCATTTGGACTACACAGTGCCTCTGCGACATTCCAAAGATTAATGAATAAAGTGCTAAAAAAAATGCCTAGACGAATATTTTATAGTATATTTAGTAGATATATTAATCTTTTCTGAGTACTACGGACTACACAAAACTCAAATATCCAACGTTCTAGAAACACTAAATGAAAATAAGCTGTCCGTTAATCTGTCTAAATGATCTTTCGGAGTAAAAGAAACAAAATTCCTAGGACATTTAATAAATTAGTCAGGAACCAGGCCTTGACATGATAAAGTTAAAGCAATAAACGATTTGCCACTACCGCCAACACATACAAATATCCTATCATTCATAGGACTTTGTACATATTATCGAAAATTTATACCCGGTTTTCTACCGTAGCTTCTCCTTTATAAGATTTAACAAGGGTTAAGCCACAAAAAAACACGCCTGTACCTTGGAATGATAAAGAAAAAGCATCATTTTCATGCCTAAAAGGACTTCTAACTTCATCACCGGTACTACATTCCCCGGACTGGAGTAAGGAATTTTTCCTTGAAACAGATGCATCTGCATTTGCGATAGGCGCTGTATTATTCCAGAAAAAAATTCCCAATATTAGGTACCCAATAGCTTTTGAATCCCGTAGACTAACAGTCTCCGAAAGAAATTATTATGCCGGACAGCGGGAGTTACTGGCAATAATTCATGCGTTTTCTATATGGAATCATTACCTATCCGGAAAAAGATTTACGGTACTTACTGACCATAAAAATATCCTTAACATATTTAAAGATAGAGATCCACATGGGCGTATAGCCCGCTGGCTAGAGAAATTTCAACATCTCAACCCTAAAATTATATATTACCCCGGAGTGAATAACAATGCAGCGGATGCTCTCTCGAGAAGATATGACTTGACAAATGTATATATATCTTCAATCACGAAAGCTTATGTGGGAGGTATTGATCAAGATAATTACCACAGTTTAATATTCAAATACCTATCACGTCCAGAACACAAACCAAGAGACATAAGCTTTAAATTGTGGAACAACATTCAGAACAGTTCTAATAATATCAAAATATTGAATACAAGATTATATTACACAAAAAACGGATTGACCCCTATTCCATACGTTTCCATAAAAGATAGAACAGATCTAATCAAAAGTTACCACTTTAGCTTGGCTAACATGGGAATAGCTACATTTAATATTATGCGATTAAGATGTTGGTGGCCTGGCATGCGAGAGCAAATAACACATATAATAAATTTCTGTCCGCAATGCCAAATTACTGGAAAGAATAAATCTACATTAGCTCCACTTAACCCACTCATACCAACAAATAATGCATTTA
>LSSL01002372.1:0-17638 GCA_001953115.1 Smittium mucronatum
ATAACGTCATTAAAAACTATACTAAAAAAAACCACTCAATTAGTATGTATAAAAATTCATTCACATGATAGCTTAGCTAATAGCGATTTTCAGCTTGATCCCCCTCCCCCAAACTTATTGTTATTATCAAATCCCGCAGAAGAAATTTTTACGCCTAATTTTTGAGAATAATCACTAGAAAATGGAGTTGGTTTAATGAAATGAAAATATAATTCGGTTAATTTTAATATTCTATTGAGTGGTCTTATTTGAGCTGGTATTTTTACTAATTATACACGCAGAATCATTTTTAAAATCGGCTAGTGTTAAAGGTGGCCGTTAAAATTCTAAATTCTGGAGAGTTTAAGCTTTCTGTTTTAAGTTTTTTTGAAAATTGCGTTCAAAGAAACGCATGCTGTGGAATGCTAATATCAAAAAATAAAAGATAACTGATTTTCACTAAATATAGGAATTCTTATTAAATTATTTTGCTGCCCGTATGGTTTTCGCTATTTTAATTTTCTATCAGCAAACCAATTATACCAAATAAAAAAAGCTTATTTAATGAAAAAATTTAAGTCCAAATATTTTATAATTTTTGAAGATCATATTTTTAAAGCTCAGCTACTGTGAAAACCAACTTTTGGCGAGTAAAAAAAGGAAAATACCCAATAAAGAGGCCACTTATTTCTGGCAATAATTAATTGGTCCCATAAAATTTATACAAAAAAAAATCACTCCTTTTTCACCATTGATAAAAATTTCTAAAATAAAACCTAATACAACAAAAACTTATCCCTGTAATACAATTTTAATTATTTTTTAGCAAGCCTAAAAAATTGAAAAAAAAATCCAAAGTACAGCCCATATCGATTGAAAACCCTCTTAACAATACTTTAATCCTGAATCAATAACCACAGACATTTAAAATCTTTTTTTCATACATATTAGCTATATTTAACACAAAATAGCTATCATAATGCATATTATAAAACTTTATTGATCTGATTACAGATAATTTGAATATATTTAACTAAATGAATAAAAACAAGAGCTTCTAAATTCCACTTTACCTTTCGAGTTATAAAATTGAACCATTATCCTTCTTTATTCAATTTAAAATGGATTTTTTCCCTGTATTTAGCATATTTTATTTGACCAAATTTAACTTATACGATTAACAGCTCTGTGAATTATCTTTACATTAATCCCATTAATATATTACTGAAGCTTTTTAGCTTTATGTTAATTTTTATCTTTTTTATGTTCAAAAACCTATGCTTACTATAGCAATTTAGATTATATAATGATGACTCTTTTTTATTATGAGAAAAATCCCATTATATATACCAAAAATCAAGAAAATTTTTACAAAAAAACATTTTAAAAATATTTTTTATAACCGGATTTGTTTTGATAATTGATAATTCTGAAATTACTCATGAATAAATAAAATAAAAATAGATTCTGAAGAAGGTACAAAAACTTTATTAAATGTTTTAATAGATTATATATTTACAACTATTTTACCAAAACATAAAATCTCACGCCATATTTCTTTTATTACAAATCATTAAAAAAATTATACTCACAAATCTATAAATATCTAATTTTATTCAAAAGATTTTATATTGATTCAGAATCACCTAAATTTATCTATATACATTCTTTAATTTAACTTCATAATTTTTTTTACTCTTTGATACCAATTTTTTATTTTTTTTCCTTTTTCCTTTTTTCAATTTTGAGTTTCTTAAACATTTTAAATACGCTTTTTTTTAGATTGTAAATATTTTTGAGTACAAGAAAACTTAAAATCTAATTTTAAACTTATTAAAGTTTAAATATTTCTAAAATAGATGAAATGGTTGAATATAAACAAAAATTTAAATAGTTTACGCATGGTTTTAGTCTTCTGAAATTTTGAAAAAAAGGAATACTTTTTATTCGTATAAGCTTGAAACCCGGTTTTGATTATATATAATATCGTGTTTTTTTGACTTTTAAAACTTATACTTATGTCAATTCGTAAAAAAGCTCTGATACCAAAATTTTATTAAATTTGTGTCTTTAGAATAAAACTTATATTTAAATAAGTTGCACTGTACTTTTATCTTTCTATTTTTTTATATTTACAATATTTATGACTCTATTATTGTGAAAAAATAGTAATTAAAATTAAAAAATAAAAAGGCGTATCTTTATTTTATAAAACAGTTAAATATTTGGAATTGAATAATCAAAGAGAAAGCAAAAAATCGCACATTTCTAAACAGAGTTCCATTGTTTCTTAATTTGGATTCATAGTTGTTTATAATATTTAATGGACTGTTGTTAAGATTCCTGTACTTTATTCTTTGAAGCTTTTTTATTTTTTTACCAATCTGTAATTCTCTTATCGTTTTTTCTGTAATTCTTTTCCATTTTTCAAAGATTCTATTAAACTGTAAATAGATGTGCGGGACTTTCTTACTGACCCGTTGAATCTAGAATTCCAAGCTTCAACTATGTTATTAGCCCTATTATCGCCCATTTTAACATTTAAATATTTATCCCAAAACTCCGGAGGTATCTGGGTTCCAAATTTTCTCTCTTTTTTCTGCCTGTAATTCCCAGTATAAAATATTTTTCCAAAATATTCAGCTAAATCAAGCATATTGGTTATGTATGAGTTTATCACTAATTCATAAGCACTTTTTATGCCGCATAGATGTATGAAAGCTAAGCATATAATCATATGTAATTTTTTCTTTACAGTTATGTATTTTTTGCTTGAATAGCTTCTTGATATATCGATTTATTGAATTTACCTGAAAAAACTCTGCTCAAGGTGGAAGAAACATAGATTTATTTTCGACTTGGGGAAATAAAATTGGACAGAATGCATTATAGCATCTTCAAAATCGCTATTTATAATTCTTGGAAATTTGTTGTAATTTCCTTTGAAATTGCATGTTCTATTGTTTTGAGAAAAACTTTTTTAAATGTCTCTTCGTATTTTTCCGTCAAAAAAAAAACTAAAGGAAAAGCAGACCCTAAAATAATCATATGTACAGTAAATAGTTGGCAGACTAGTTTATAAGAAACCTTAAAGGTTCCATCAAGAAACCAGGATTCTGAATCGAAAAGAGCTTCCAAATTTGCTATGGTAGATAATATTAAAATTATTTTATCTCTGCTTGATATACCAGAGTCTTAATTCAAAAAATCTTCATTCTTTTTTGATTTTTCAAATATATTTGGTAGATTACCTAGATCAAAAGTGATAGAATTAGGCTTATGTAGTTTAGAAGCTCTATCTATATTTATTTATCTAGTCAAAGATGGTCTTGATTGGGAAGTCGCAAGTTCATAATTTTCCAAACCACGATTTGTATTGGTAAAGATCAATACCGGTGATCAATTACGGTTTTTATAAGAATTATCAATCACTTTAATTTAAGATTTTATTATACTTTCCTCTTCGTGGTTCACATTATGTAAATGATCAGTCGCCTTCAAAATCTCTCTTGGGTTATCATAAGTTATAGCTTGACCTTTATATATATTTCATTTGAATACAGATCCAATAAGTCTTTCCATTTTTATTTTTTTTCTTGTTTATGATAAATATTTCCATCAAAAGATAAAATGAATCCTTCTCGGGTACTGGGTATTAAATCGACGTAAATTTTCAAAATATTTTATCAAAATTAGTATAATAAGAAGAAAAACCAAAAAATAAAACTTGATGCCAAAAAAATCTCCCACAACTTATAATTATTCTATTCTAAATTTTTGAAACCCCCAATTCAGATAATTTTTAAAAAAAAAAACACACTAAATAAAAGTTTATTATAAATTTCTCCAACTTGAATTTCTGAAAATAAATCCCACTCTATTATTTTATTTATTTGTTTTAAAACGCGATTTTTTTTAAACAAAATTTTAGTGAATAGAAATTCTAATAACATATGAGTAATTTTTCGACAAAAATTTTGGATTTTTTATATAAAGATAAAAATTAAGTTTAAATAAAATACACATATAATAAAAATGATTAGATTAAAAGTTTCAATTAAACATGGATTTTGATTTTGTTACTTTAAAGAGGTAAAATTAAAGCAATTGACAGATATTATGAATCTAATAAAAAACCCCTCATTTATGTATGATAAGATGATGTGAAAAAGTGATAGGAAAAAACTTCAAAAAGCTACACTATCTGAATATTAGATTAAATCAGTATTATTTACTTATAAAATATATCAAGAACAAAAAAAAATAGAGGGGTTTATTGATATTTTTTAGTAAAAACCCCTACCCCAGCTTCAACCAAAGGGTTATTTGAAAATAACATGTTCTCAAAAATGACAATATAGTTAATCAAAGGCTGAATTTTGAAACTATATTTAACACAAAAGATATTTGTAATTTTTTTAAACAAAAATCTTTATTTTACTTTTTCTTTTCTATACAGTAAAAGTGTATAATAAGAATAGAAAACCTCTGCCATTGAGAAAATAGTAAAAGCTTTCCACATAATATATCGAAATATTATATATATTATGTTTATTTGTATAAAAAAAAAAGAAAAGATGTCTGATAATGAAGCTTTAATAAAATGAATTATTTCGATGCCCAGGGTTTATTATTTAAGTTAATCGTTTCAAATTAAAAATAGATTATGTTCAAAAAAGAGTTGCTTTTTTTATTTAAATTCATCTTAAATTCATCTTAATTTCACCATAATTAAATAATAAAATGTTAATAGATATCATTGTTAATAAAAGAATAATAATAAAAAAGAGGATATTTTTTGAAATAAGGTCGGAGAAAAATGATTTAGAGGATTTAATTTTCATCCATTTTTTTAGCGAGGTTTAAATTTTGTTTTTATAAATATAAAAATTGACATATAGTTTGAATACTGATATTTTATTTAGGAAAAATATCATAAAATAAGGTGAAAAATAGCTATTCTATATTTAAAATAATAGATCGATATTTTTAACTGTTTTATCAGCCCAAATCTGATAATTAACCTAATGGTCAGTTTTTTTATATACTTATTATAATAAAAATTAAAAATTATGTAAGATGTATTTGATATTACTTTTACGAGTAGATATTTTATAAAATTCAGATAAATAATAAGTTTTAATTTGAAAACATATGTAATATAAAAAACATACGAGTTTGATTTGAATAATTTTTAACATCAAACCATCGAGAAATTTAACATTCAGATTTATAATGGTGGATTTATTTTCAAAAGAACTATAATAACTGTAACTATCTGTAATCAGATCAATAAAGTTTTATAATATGCATTATGATAGCTATTTTGTGTTAAATATAGCTAATATGTATGAAAAAAAGATTTTAAATGTCTGTGGTTATTGATTCAGGATTAAAGTATTGTTAAGAGGGTTTTCAATCGATATGGGCTGTACTTTGGATTTTTTTTTCAATTTTTTAGGCTTGCTAAAAAATAATTAAAATTGTATTACAGGGATAAGTTTTTGTTGTATTAGGTTTTATTTTAGAAATTTTTATCAATGGTGAAAAAGGAGTGATTTTTTTTTGTATAAATTTTATGGGACCAATTAATTATTGCCAGAAATAAGTGGCCTCTTTATTGGGTATTTTTCTTTTTTTACTCGCCAAAAGTTGGTTTTCACAGTAGCTGAGCTTTAAAAATATGATCTTCAAAAATTATAAAATATTTGGACTTAAATTTTTTCATTAAATAAGCTTTTTTTATTTGGTATAATTGGTTTGCTGATAGAAAATTAAAATAGCGAAAACCATACGGGCAGCAAAATAATTTAATAAGAATTCCTATATTTAGTGAAAATCAGTTCTCTTTTATTTTTTGATATTAGCATTCCACAGCATGCGTTTCTTTGAACGCAATTTTCAAAAAAACTTAAAACAGAAAGCTTAAACTCTCCAGAATTTAGAATTTTAACGGCCACCTTTAACACTAGCCGATTTTAAAAATGATTCTGCGTGTATAATTAGTAAAAATACCAGCTCAAATAAGACCACTCAATAGAATATTAAAATTAACCGAATTATATTTTCATTTCATTAAACCAACTCCATTTTCTAGTGATTATTCTCAAAAATTAGGCGTAAAAATTTCTTCTGCGGGATTTGATAATAACAATAAGTTTGGGGGAGGGGGATCAAGCTGAAAATCGCTATTAGCTAAGCTATCATGTGAATGAATTTTTATACATACTAATTGAGTGGTATTGAAAGTTTCAGGTAATATGGTTTTCCTATAGTAAACTTGTCAATCAGGAAAATTTTCAAGTAGGAAAAATGTAAATTATGTTAGTTCGCTACCATATACAATGGAAATTGAGTTAATTATTCTGTATTTTGAATTTCAATTGTGTGAAATAAATAGATGAAATGTCATTTAAGTCGAATCGGTTAGGATGAGAAAATATGACACCGTTTTTTCAAAATTTATATAAATATATTTAATAGGCACAAAAAACCTTATTTATCGTCTCAATTAGAAGCTTATAAAAAATATTAAAAATTATATAATCCGCTTTTTAAAAGCATATAATCTGATTTTAATATAATATAATTACATATCCTGTGTATATAAAAAGTATTTTTCACGATTATTATCTTTTTACACTATTTCCAGGCCGTGGAAATAAAATTCAAAAATATTAAGTTATGCTTAACATGAATAATAACCAAATATTTTAGAGCATAAAAAATATTTATTATTGAGTTAAATATTTAAAAATTTCAAATTAAATATCAAATATAAATACAACTAAAATATAGTTTCAAAGATAGAAAAAATATTGCAAATTCTACTAATTTTTTATTCCTTATGAATTTATTGTTACATAAGCTTTTTTTCGATAATTTAATCTCAATATAATATAATTATGAGTAACATAAAAGGTTTTATAAATTTCGCATATATATTAATCAGTAATCAATATGATAGTTAGTAATATATATCTTTATTTTTTTTCTAACCCCCCCCTTTTTTTTCAGGAAATCTTTTTTATGCATTTAATAATTTTATAACGTATCGCAAGATCGTTTACTCCCATCAAAAAAAATACAAAAAGTGAAAAATCCTCTGTTTTTTCTAATATTTCAATTATTTTTCCCTATTTGAATAAAATCACTGACACCTATCCCTTTTAATCATCAAATGTAGGTGTAATGATGTGATCTATCCATTTCTTCGTTGATAGAATATTTTATATCGCCATTTATACCAGTATTTATGCTAATTTATTTTCAAACATGATAAATTTAAATTTTATTGAGAAATATTGATATGATTGATAAATAAATTTTTTCAGGTTCAGTGAATCAGAGTTAGCATCAAAATTTGCCAAAAAAGATATTTTTTTGCCTAGAATATAATTTAAATCAAATAAAAATAAGGAAAATACTAATTAAATTTTATAAGAAAAGTATATAATTTAAGAAAAAAAATACTTACAGTACTCAATCCCATCGTTCTTGTAGTTCAATAAACATTGGGTATTAGTTCAATTCAACGAAAGAGTTGGTTTTTTTTATTCCTTAAACGTATTGATCGCTTCGTGCGATTTTATTTGCTGAATTTTTAAAAAATCAATTTTAAGATATATCATAAATAAAAGTGTAAAATTAAATCTATTAAAAAGCGATGTAAAAGATGATTTGGCTATAAAAATCTGATTAATCTTATTAAAATTTAAATAATTGATTGAAATTCTGTAAATTTAGGAGATAAACCAACAATTAAGATTTCCCCCCTAAATATAACATTAAAATCAGTATTAAAATATGAAGAATTTTTTAAGAAGGTTTATTTTAAAACTAAGAATAAGATTGTGCATATAATTCTAACCTTTTGGGATTTTTTTCAGAAATTCCACATCTTATCACTTTTAGAAAACTTTTTCTTCAAACATTAACAAACAACAAAAAAAGCTATAATGTACATCAAATCTCTTTAAATTTGAGTGACTTTTCTTTTCTTTTCTTTTTTCAATCTTTAAATAAGTACTAAGCTACTAGTAATGTTATAAGTAAGTGCAATTATATTGTAATATTTAAGCTTTATTTTTTTAACGCCTCCTTTTTCTCTTTTTTAGATAAGGTAATGTTAAATATCAAAACTCTGAGGTTTAGAAGATTAAATCTATATATCATTATTTTTTCTTTATCCGTAGGCTGAAAAAATATAAGCAAATCAAATTCAAGGGGCTAAGAGTGGGTTCAAAAGGGAGAAGGATAAATACAAAAGGTCTCATGTATTAATAGCACACATACCAGCTCTAATAAGGCACATTGAAAAATTAACACATGTAAAGATGTCACGGTTAATTAATAATGATAATTTTCGATAAAAATCTAGTTAATGTCTAAATAACTTGGAAGCTATTGTTATTTCGGACCCCCCCTCCCTCTAATTATTAATAAAATATGTATCTTCACAAAATTCAATAGTATTTTCCATAAATATAATTAATTTATATTTTAATCCCATTTAATCCAATAAATTTTTTGTTTTAAATCAGCTAATATACACATTAGTAAATTTGAATTCATTAATAAACTCTTAATTAAAATTGAAATATTTAAACTAGCTGCTTTATATAGCGTGAATTCCTCTTTATTTTCTTTGGTCCTCCGGCTAATCTTTTATTTGAAATCAGAGTTATGATTATTAAATCATCCCTGTTAATCTCCGAAAGAAATTATATATATTATTACACTTATATTATTTTAGAAAATTTCTACAGGAGCAATATACATCCTTCCAGCCGGAAGTTTTTTTCCTTCAAATAACCAAAAGTTTTAAATTCGAAAAAGGTCGTCATAGAATCAAGGCCTTAAAAATCCGATGATACAAGTTTTGAAGATATGTTACTTAGATCTTGTGAATTTAATAAAATTTTTAATTCCCAAATAATTATTTCTTCAGTATTTTCTTTAATAGCTTTGTAATATAATTATTTTTCCATTAAGATCACTATTTCTTTGTATTATATATCAAAAAATTATGGAGAATAGACAAGTTCAGAATCCAATATTATTATTTTAGATATATTAAGGAAATATAACACTTTTTTAATTTTATTTCGGGAAATTTTTTCTCTAACAGTCCTATCAAATCTCTGAAAAGAGTTTTTTATTGATAGACCAAAAATATAAGAGACACAAAACCATTTTTAGTTATTTTCGAAAAAAAAAATCGAATACTTCCGAATAACTCTAAAAAGACTCTAAATTTTTTTCGTTTTTCCACAGAAAGTTTTGTAGACTTTACAAAAATTTTGTAATTTACTAAAAACTGCATGTTACACACGACCCTGTAAATAATTCTATAATATTGTTGATATTTTTCCCAATGAAATTTTTTACTTTTTTGGATACATGAAACCAAAATTTCACTCCATTTATCTCCCAAAGCAAGCATCTTAAAGTCTTAGTTATAATCGGGATCGAATCTACTGCAGGTTTTTTAACGAAAAACTAGGGTTAAATATTCTAGCTTTACCGATTATTAATTTGAAAGCCCACTCGCAATCTTTTGTACCATCCCTTTTTACTGCAACGATAGCTACATTGCAGAAGGGTATTTTTTTCGATTACCTTAACTACAATCAATGGATACCCCCCCCCACCCTTAATTAGTTTAAACGTAGAATCAAAGTGCAGATTATAGAAAATTAAAGCAAATGAATTTTTTTTCTAGAGTTTATCATAAACTTTACACCCCCAGGTTCTAAAAAGAATCAGGTTAATACACTCAATTATCTTTTATTGCACTATTTATTCTAAAAATTGAGCTTTTTAATAGTTATGTTTTTGTTTTAACTTCATTTTTGCACTTTGAATTTTATTTTCTTCTTACAGAGTAATTTTTTTTTATATCTACTTTTAGCCCTTCAAATTCAAGCTTCAGCTTTATCTGATATGGGCTGAAATATTCTTCAGTATAATTGATAGTTTTTTTCTTAAACTTATTTTACACAGAATCGGTACACACCGTTGAGTGAGGTTTAGAAATTTTATTTTTTTTATTTTTTACTCTCGTAGTAATCTTCGTTTCTTAGTTCTTATCCATTTCCATTTAAACTTTTTTTTTACTCGGTATTAAATGGTAATTTTTTGTCCTTCATAAAGTTTCGATCAGAAAATTCACATATTTTCCATTATTTTATCGGTTTCTGAGGGGTCAACTTGAACCCAATTTTTTCTATATTTATCGATTTTATAATAGATAATGGCTTAAACCCTTATAACAAAAAATGCTGAGAAAATCAGTGCTTATACACTACCAGAAATTATATTATCTGCTCATTCATTTAAAATTATACCTTTCATTATTTCCGAGTTTCAAAAAATCGACCGATGTCACTCAAATAAATTTTAATACGTCATTAGTGTTTTGAATTATAATTAGATTAGATGATTTATTGAATATAACTTTTATTATGATTTAGAACATCGAAAAAAACTTCCTGTATATTTATTTGATAATTAAAAAGTGCAAAAAAAGTTTTTTTTTGAACTAAAAATTTGGTTAAAAAATACAAATTAGCTAATTGAAAGATATAAACAAATCTTGAATTATTAAAATATAGCATTAGTAAAAATTTCATAATAGCCAATGTGTCTTAATAGTGATTTTTATTCGATTAAATATTTACTTATTTAACAAAAAATGATATAAATAATATTTGGGGCTTATATATCGAAATAGGGGGAGTTCATAATCAAAAAACGACTTATTTCTTAAAAGAATCCTGTATAGCCTTTTAAAAAAAAATTTCTCGATTTTCCGATTACTAAATACATTCGCTTTTTTATTTAAAATAAAAATACACGCATTCAAAAAAATAAAAAATGAGCTTTTTAATTCTATTTTTTAGCTGATTAAGATTTATTTATGTATTAAATGATTGATGAAATTGATCGCTATATTTTTTTTTCAAGGCAATAAAAATGCACAAATTAAAATTTGCTTTACTAAAACCAAAATTATTTTTAATAAAAACGATTTTTTGTAAATTATAAATTATTATTTTAATGAATTTTGGTAATTAAAAAATATATGAACAGAAATATCTAATCACTCCAAGCATTTTGTATAAATTGCCTGAAAAATTTAGATAAAATTTTTTTCTACATCTTTCAGAGAAATGAGTTTGATCATATAATTGAAATTTCTTTAAAAAATGTGAATAAACTTGGTATTTTTTATTCAAATTTAAGAAATACTATGCAGAGAAACTCGTTACAAGGTACAAAAAATACAAGTCTACTACTGAGAATATTGAATAAGAAGCATTTTTGGACAATTTGACTCCTGTAAATTATAACAGCGACCCCGATACTTATGATTCTAAGGTATAAAACGAAATTTCACAGGTAAATGAATCAATTTATTTTATGAAGGGATTTAAAATATACAATTTCGATGAAATCTATATATTGTGCGAGATTTATTTGTTAAATTTTGAAATTGGGAGTAAAAAAATCATAGTTTGCCTCAAAAGAAAAACTTCCATTACTTTTAAAATATTTCAGATACTTTTTTTAATATGAAAAATTCTTATTATATTTCGGAGATTCAACCTCTTTAATTTGCACTACTATTAATTACACAGAAGTTGTAATCAGAAATATCTAATGGAAAAAATATTTATCCCCGATAAAAAAAATATGAAAATTTAAAAATCAATACTATTGAAAAACAAAATTGACGTGGCTCTAATTATTGATTTCATAGTATTAGATATTATCAGACCTTCTGGTTCATTTTCTGATTCAAAGATTTTTCACTCTAGAAAAAATCACAGATATTGTGTGAAAAAAAGATTTCCATAATTCTTGATGGTAGATGCGCGTTTTTTAGCCCTGTATTAGAAGGTTCTATGTATGATATGATTGTATACAAAAGGATTAAGACAACATAACGTGATTTTTTTAAGAAAAAAATCATAACTACAAAATCAAAGATACAGTTTTAAAAAAAATGGTCAATTGTGACTTACAATGGGTTCTTTGAGCTAGATAAAAAAATCTGGCTAAAGATATCTAAGAAAGTCAACCAACATATTTTTTTAAAAGTGATAAATTTGGTAAAATGTGTTCAAGATTCATTTGAAATCACCCAAAATTCCTCCATAACTAACGTTAGAACTCAGCAGAAAATTTATACTAATGCAATCGTAATTTTTGAGAAATTTTTGGTAGATTAAATGGTTTATTAAAACTTACCACAGACGCTTACAAAGGACCATTACATAATATTGCTACTTTGACTGATATAATTATATCGCTTAAAAGCTTCATATTCAAAGTATCCATTAAAACTAGAATATTTGAATTTATATGATTTAGCAAGGATGAAAGAACAAGAATTGATTAAAAAAGGCAGAATAAAATGGATAAATCCATAAATAATAGAACGTTATCCAGAATTATCGAAGAAAATGCAAATAAATTGAATTTTTTTGGCTCTTACAACAAAGAAAAAATTACGAAAAAAAGTTTTGGTAAAAGGGTTGCTTCTTCAGAGCCTGAATATAGTGGTTCGTATTCTCATATTTGATTTATTTTACTTCATAACTCTTTATTCATTATTTATTTATAGCTATATACTTATCAAAAGAAAAATTGATTAAAAATATAACTGAAAAATATATAAAAACCAATATAAAATACATAGTCTGTCATATATTTATGAGGGTCTCATTTTTTCGTATAAAAGCTTGAATGATAAAAAAAATTTCTTAATCTCTTTCTTCCTTAAACATTTTTTTAAAAAAAAAAACTTTAAAGTCTCGTTATTTTGTCCCTGAACGAATCAAACCTACTAATTCTAAGACATAAATAAAAAGGCTATTAAATTTGATGTATCAGTACAATTAAACTTAATTTAAATTTAAAAAATGGAGTTTAATATATTATTAATCGCACAATAGCATCCATAAACATAATGGGTTTTCTATTTTTTTTTAGATGTATGTTTAAACAAAAACCTTATTTGATATTCACATAAATTTTATTTTCAAAGAAACAAAAAAACAGTTTATTTAGCTAATAATGGGACTTTTTCTATATATGATAATAAAAAAGAACCAAACATCTTCTAATAAAATGATCAATATATATGTGACCCAATCTAAGCTATTAGATTCACAGGTAAAAATAATAAAGGTTTATATATAAGATTATTTTTATAAATATATTAAAATTAATATTTTAACTAAAACTTTCTCCTTCAAGGGTTAAACTAAAAGTTTATTGGAATTAAAAGTTTTTCAAATTAAAAATATAATGGTATTTTAAGTTTTTAATTAAATTAATAAATGGCTAAGAAAAATTTAAATTAAAAGTAAAATAATCAAAAAAAAGGGAAGAGTTAATATGTGCAGGTAATTAAACATGCTTAAACTTTATCAGCTTAATTCACTTATCTAAAATAATTGGATTTTTTGATTACAGTGTTTTTATTTTTAGGTGAGATATTTTCTTTAATTATAACTGCCAATTATTTCTCTGTATAGATTAAAATAAAATGATTTTTTCTGACCGTCTGAATCTATCTTGGAGATAATAGTTTAGATTCCATATATGAATGTTTCATTTGAATATATTTTAAGAAATTTGCACTTATAAATAATATCTTTTCAGAAAAAAGCAGTAAAAAAAACTCATTTTCGGTAAATTAAATTTATATCTATCTTTTATTTATAAAAAACAAAAAGTTAGCCAAAATTATGTATTATCAAATCATTTACAATGATTATATTGGAATAAAAATGGTGAGAAATATTTCTTATGTGGAGAATAAAAAAAAGCCACTAAATGATGTAAAAAGGTAACAGGGCTATGAGCTACATTCGGATTATTTTAATGCCAAAATTTTCTACTGTTTATTCATACTTAAAATTTTGCGTACTGGTCATTAAACATACTTACATTTATTAATTATAAATAATTAGTTGATTTAAAATTATAAATAATAACCGATTGGGGTAATAAAATATTCCCATACCTGATAATTTGCATTTATGTTGATATGCATAATTTCATATTGTTGAATTTATAAGATTATTAACCAAATAATCGGTTATAGTAACATTACAACCACTATTTCGGTTTATTTAAAATTAATACTGTTTATTAATGTGTCCAATTACATTTTCATATCAAAAAAATAAACAGGAATAAAACCTTTTCTAGAAAAAAAATAATTTATAGAAAGGAAAGGGTATTCAAAACAAAAAATGATGAAAATCTTCAAATTTTGGTTAAATTTCATATATATTAGGATGTGTCATCAGATTTTGGTAAAAAAAAACTTCTTTTTTTGTTAAAAACTTTTTAAATTTTTAAAAATATAAAACAATAAATTTTTGTGAATTTAGTATAATAAAAGTGGTAAGATTAGATATTTATAAGGGTAAATAAGAGCTTAAATATTTTAAAATTTATACTAAATCTAAATCTATTTATAATTACAGGAGATAGTAGTGTGAAACTAATGAAAAAAAATTAATAAAGAGAAACAAAATATTGCAAATAATGAATAAAATAAATAAATTATGATTATTGAAAACTTTCTTTGTATCTACGGATGAGATTTATTATCCGATTAATTAACTGAATATCTAAACAAGTTTATGTAATGGATTTATTGAGCTAAATTCTAATAAATTTTGATATCTTCACCGGTATAAATTTATATACATCATTATTTCTGACTGATAACATGCATATATTGTTATTAAATCATTTCAATGCTTGTTATAAGCAACTATTTTCACCTGTCTAGCTTTCTGCTATTGCAAAAAAAAAAGTGTAAATATCTATCTTTTTTTGAGTATTTCTGTTCTTTTCAGATTGAATAAATGGATATTATATATTTCTATGTAACTGATAATCTGTGTGTGTGTGTGTGTGTGTGTGTGTGTGTGATTTTGTGTAAATATTTAAGTGAAGATGCGAGTGTGTGTAATTCTGTCTATTTTTCTGCGTGTTAATATGATTGTGTTTATGTATATATATGTTTGTGGCTATCTGACTGTATGTCTATGTGCTTGTCAGTCAATATGGGTGAGATTTTATGAATATATATTATGTTTATATGTGTGTATCCTTCTACTTGTCTTTATATCTGTCTGTTTGTGTGTCAATCAGTCAGTCAATATTATAATTGTTATTTTTTTATTTTTTTATTTCTTTATTTTATGCATGTCTTTCCAATTTATCATTGCTTTGGTTCTATCCATAATCTTTTTTATATCACATTGACGTACACTATCTTTTTTACAGCCAAATTTTTCTTGGATTATATAGTTTTTTAACTCATATTTTTTTATAACACTATATATTTGTTCTCAATTATTTATTTTTTTTAAATGTTAATAAGTTTATACGTTTTAAAATCTTCTTTTTAACCATTTTTTTCAATAGATTTTATAGCGATGTATTTTTTAATTGTGTAAATAATAAAATTTGTTTGAATATGAACTATTTTAATGAAAAAAGATATAATTTTTTATCTAAATAACTTATAATTTCTCCAATTCTCTTTTTTTCTTCATAGTAATTTATTTATTCTAATTTTTTTGATTTTATATTTCACTTAACTTTTGGAATCACATTTTTTTAAATTGTAAATATACTCTCAAATTAAATATCATTATCCCTCTTATTAATATTTAGTATTTCATCGACCCATTTTATTTTTAATTGAACCTTTCTTCTTAAATTTAAACTTTAAGAATTTTAATTCTATAATAATAGTTTGGTTGGGGGGGGGGGGCAATTATAAAATTAAAAAGCCTATGAAGACAACTTTTTTCATGAATTTAAGTGATTATTTTTATTTTATTTTATTTTTAAAATTTTACTCCATAATTCACTTTCCATAAGTTTTTTTGTATTTCTTATATTTAAATTATTATCGATATTTGTGCCAAACTTATTGATAGCACTAGAAATAGGAAAAAATTGACTTATTATGTAATTATGTATCATTATCAAAAATAATCAAAAAAATGGAAATAGTTATTGGGTTTTTTCGGAAAGAGCTTTTTTTTTTTTGGGCGATCAATAACTCACGGAAACTCATCAGGTTTTATTGATGTAACATCTCATCTAAAAAATAAAAATCATGATTATTCTGACATATTGAAACCAAAGGTAAGAATTTTTAAAAATTATATAAATAATCCTTATGTTCCTCAAAGAAAAATCGTATCCGAAATCAATAAAACTTTGGGTGATCATGTGCTGGCTATAGCACCTTCGAGACATACATTAGTAAGAATGGTAAATATGTAAAAATCAGCAATGTTGAATAAAACCCCACAAATCATGACAAGGTTTGATTATTTGCCAGATTAATTTACAAAAAAAAACAATCTTGAATAGATTTTGATCTAAGAATCCAATCCAATAAGCGGAAACAATAGAATATTTACATTTTCCACCAAAAAAATATAGAAATACTATTAAATAAACTCAATTAAATTCAATTCAATTCTGATATTTGGTTTGTTTATGTTAGATTAAAAGTACCACCTAAAACATTTTCCTGCTTTTTACAATTCACGGAATTTTTATGGGTCGCGCTTTCAAATTTGTTTATTGCTTATTAAAAAATAAATAAAAAAGCACACATAAATCAGTTTATAACGGATTTATAGAAAGAGCTATATCCAGTGCAATATCAATAAAAGTCCCATACGCTATAATAAGTGACTTTGAGATTGCCATAATAAATTTGAACAGATTCTGTTTTACGACAGCTGATGTAGCTCCATGTTTTTTCCATCTATGAAAAATCTTTTTTAGGAAATTTAGGAATATTAAACTTTCAAAAATTTATTTAGATAAAGATAATGTAAAATGTAAAACAGTGGTTCATAAACTAATAATTGTCGCAATTGCACACTTCTAAGATGTTTCGGACATATTAAGTATGGTTTTAAACTCTTTAAGCACATTATTATTAGAATAGGGTAAATATTTTGATCTAAATTACATATTGGGAGTCCAAGAAAGAGAAATAAGGGATGGTATGCCTCAAAAATATATTCCAGCTCTATTTAATCAATTTTAAAATGTTAAAAATGGAGGAAATAGGACTGATAATATGATTAAATCATGCCATATTTTTTTTTATAAACTGATAGTAAAACCTCACCCCCCTATATATGTGGAAGTTTTATTGAACATAAAGGGAAAAAATTAAAGAAAATATATGAGCGAATAGGACAGCTTTGGATATTTTATGGGAATCTGTTCCCGGAAAAAAAAACTGAAAAAGAAAAAAAAAATGAGGTAAATCTTTTACAAAGAAGTTTTAGAAAGAGGATAATCTTTCATGAATTTTTAATGTGAAAACACAAAGGAAGATACGCCATTGGGATGAACTTTAACAAAAAAAGACCTCACTTGTATATAAAAAGCTGCTCTTGGTTCGGCAAAAAGAAGGACACCGAAAATTTTTATTAAAAAATAATAAGTTCTGAGAGTCAAACAATTTACAAAAACAATACCTTTTTTTTAGTTAAAAAATATTCGTTAAAGAAATACCTAACTAAATTCAATAAAAATTTCACATCTAATTGTCGATTATCTTTTTTTTACTTCTATTCATATAATA
>LSSL01002373.1:0-22370 GCA_001953115.1 Smittium mucronatum
ATATATATATATATATATTTTTAAAAGGAATAAAGAGCTTCATATTTATAAAATTTTGCATATAAATTTATTTATACGTTTTTAGGTAAGATATGAAACCAAAAAAATGGGGTTTTAATATTTTGTCATTAAAAAAAGTATATTTCTACCCCAATAAAGATGAAATATAATTTATATAGCGATTTTTGGAATATGAAAAAACGAAAATCAGCAATAAAAATACTATATATATATAATCAGGAAAATTATTTTGGAGTTTGACCCATAATTTAATTTGCGACTTCGGAGAGATTAAAAAATGTGAAATACTTTTGCCGGAAATTTGCGCTACTATACTCCGCTTAATAATATAGATCTTTCCCCCCTAAAATAGGGATTCACATACATTTCACTATCAATTTTACTAATGGCTCATCAAAAAACAATAAAAAAAAGCTGTATAAGGATATTTAAAACGGAAAAATTGCTTAGGGACATATCTGTATTTTAATGAAAGAATTAATCTATATTATATATGGCTGGGGGGTAAATAAATTCAATATATAAAAAAGAGCTAAGTGATTATGAATATTTAATCTGAGGCTAAACCTTTCAGAAATCAAACCTTTACTTCAGATTTATTAGCTTGAATTAACAATTACACCGATCAAATTTATATAGCGATATAATTATATTGAGGTATTTAAAATATACCATTAGAATTTAAAAAAAAGAAAAATTTATTTGATAATCTGTTCCTGAAAGATTAAATGTATCTTTTGTCTATTGATCTTAAAAATGATACAAACCCATTAATTGCCTTTGGTTCTTTGATTGTAATTTTAAATACAGACCCAAAGCCACTTAAAAGAAAATTTTGTTGGGGTTGTAAGTTTTTTTTTTTTTTTTGTGGATTAATGGATAAAAAAAACGATAATAACATTAATATATGGTTATTAAATGCGAAAAATACCAATACAATCCGCTTTATCGCTAACAAAATCTGAGTTTTTAGTTGAATTCATGCAAACTCGCTTATGAAAGATGAAATAATAATAGCACGCTTTGTTGGAGTTATTATCAACTGGATCTTTTTTGGAGGATAATAAAATCGAACTTTTTTGTAGTTTAGATTTAACACAAAACACATCAATATATATTAATGTTCGTCGAGTGTTGCATTCTGATAAGTTTTTGATCAAAAAAATATTTCCTTTTTGAGTATTAAGTTTAAAGTATTTATAATCCCATTAAATCAACATTTTTTTAGAAGGTGGGTCCATATTTAGATCGGATCGGCGTCTAAGAATTATTTGCGTTTGGTTAGATAAGATGATTTTCCAATAAAACGTGTAGCTTTATGGTTGAGAATAAGCATATGATATTTAAATAAATCGTGTAATAGTAAAAATATCAGACCGATCCCAAAATGGTCTATTTGACGAGTCTCATCTAATTGAGTTTGATCTTTTTTTTATTGATTGAAAAAAAAGCAACTTAGCTCATTTGGAAATTTTTTTATGTGATATAAATCACAAGGTTACTTTCAAATGGATTTTAGACATTTAAATTTAGTCAAATTGGTCAGGGTGCAAGATTTTGTGCCAATATCGGAATTCATATGACTTCTACTTTATGTCAAATTTACTATCCAATAATGTCCACACATACACATTAATTTAAACTCAAATAAAGACCAAACAAATAAGTGCTTTAGGGTAAATAGATTTTAAGTATGAAACAACTAGCTATAGATTGGTGGCAAGATCATTTCACCTCATAAGTTACAGAGTAATTAGTGTTCGGACTGAAGACCGACAAGGTCATTTCCTCTTCAAGTCTCACATATAAACCATTTCAGAGCGCAAACGTTTATTGAATTCCTATTTGCGAGGCTTAACATTTTCTATTCGTTAGAAATAATGGTTAACCCAATTATAAAATTTAATTCATTGCCGATCGTTTTTATTGACCAAAAAATGAAGTCACTTTTTCACACATATTCTGTAAGGACACGGGATAAAATTCCGTGATGCAAAAAAATAAAACCTGAAAGGACATATTACTAAGGATTTTTTTAAAAAAAAACCAGTAAAAACACACTAATTCCCCTGTATTTTTTTTTTACGCAGAATTTATTAATTCACTTTAATGTAATATTTTTTCTCTCTTCAATCCCCAGCATGCTTCAAGTACTCTTGTTCAACCACTAAAAAATATATTTGGTAGAAATACAATTCAGCGAATAGAAGTAAAATTATTGCTGTGTAATTAATATTAATAAAAACATTGGTCATAAATAGTCGCACATTTTAGTTGATCGGTGAAGAAATAGCTAAATAGCTAATAATATTGGTTTTTAAATGGGCGAAAGGTGGACGAAATGACCCATGGATTAATTGGAACAATGGACCTCATTCGAGTAATTAGAGTTTTGGATTGGGGAATTTGTGCTTTGATGACCCATTATAGATTTTGTTTTATTAGATAATTTGCAGGGATTTAATAGAAGCCTCATCTTGTAGCCGGAGGGCCCTAGCCACACAGCTCCGGCTAAGAAATTTATTGCGGGAAAGCCCAGTCCCGAAATAAATACTGGAATAGGAATCTAGAGGGATTTTTTGCGAGTGGAAATACGGGGTGGTTTTTAGCCCTTTTCGGGGCCGAATTTAGGCCTCAATACCATTTGCGTAAATTGGCTATTTCAATTGGCCCAACTTCTTGATTTACCCAATGGTATACAAATACTATTAATCTTTTGATAATATTGAGCAAAAAGCGAACGCCATTTTTTGTGTCATCAGCCCTGAAAGGTTAAATAGGCAACAAACTGCTTCATTTAGCTCTTTTGGGCTCAAACTCTTATTATGCGACTATTTATCACAATCGGGCTTGCGCTTATTCTCATATTCCGCGGAATCTGTAACCACTAAGCAATCCATTTTATCAGTGGCAATTCTGATGGGGCTCTATCTGCCTGTTGATATTTGTCATTATCTTTTTGGTGCACACAGGTCATTTAGCAGAGATGCTTTATCGCATCTCTGATGGTGGCCTCATTTACAACATAGCTCATTTTTTAGTGGTGTTTACTTACAATAAAATCTCGTGATAAAAAAAATAAAATACGAATAGATTCGCGGATTTGGCTTATCGGGAATAGCTATTGGATTTCATGCATTTGCAAATAGCCCAATGAATGATCTGAAACTTGCCCTATATTTCGGTGTGGGGAATAAACCTCCACCCGAACTTAGTATAAATAACATATTCATTTTGCTCAAATCATATTTTTACCATTTCAACGCTTTCAACCCCAGTATCAATTAAGCACATCAACTTTATCCCTCTTCAAAATGGTCTTTAACACCAAAGCTTTCGATCCAGTAACTAATGTCCCTGATTACAACATCACCATCGACGAAATAAATCTTAAAGTTTCCGAGCTTATAGAAAAGGGAAAATCCGTTCATGATCAAGTCGCTTCAATTCCGATCCAAGATGTTACCTTTGATAACGTCATTGTCCCTCTAGCAACCTACGAAAACGAATCTATGGTCGATTATTCCACTATAACTTTTCTTCAGCATGTATCCCCCGATAAGTCTCTTAGAGATGCCAGTATGGAGGCAGAGAAGAAGCTTGAGGTATATTCATTTATCCCTACTTTTATTGTACCTTTTTCTCAAAAAAAAAAAATACTTTTTGCCTCTTCCCACAGGACTTCCAAATTGACTGCCAAATGAGAAGAGATGTTTACAAGGTTGTAGAAGCTTTGTTTTTAAACAAGAAAAGTTGGGAGAACAGATGTCATGAGGACAAGAGACTTTTAGATAAGATGGAGCTGTCTTTTAGACGAAATGGTTTGGATCTCTCCGATGATGATCTCGAAAAGCTTATGAGCGTTAAAAAAAAACTCTCCGAACTATCTATCACTTTTGGCAGAAACATAGCTGAGGGTGATGCCCAAGTAACGTTTACTTTAGAAGACCTCGATGGTTTGCCTGAGGATTTCATAAATTCAAAAAAAAAAGTAAAATGTGGAGATGAGGATAAATATATCGTCACCACAAAGTATCCCGATCTATTTGCAGGTAAAGAATGGCTCTAGAATAAATATATTTGAAATATCTCTTTTTTTTTGGAATGTCTCAGTTATTAATTTTTCTACTTTTTTATTTTTTTTTAGTTCTTCGAATGGCTAAAAGAGAATCTACTAGAAAGACTTTGCTTTTAGCTGAAGAAACCAGATGCAAAGAAAATATTGAAATTCTGACTGAGGTTTTAAATTTCTGTTTTTTTGATACCTACTATTATCAAATCCAAAAAATATTATTCCTTAAATTTTAGGCCTGTATACTTAGACTGAGAGCTGCAAAGGTATTTTATTTGAAAAATCGCCTGTTTAACCCTTTTATTTTTTAATTATCTACCTCTTTCTGTTTGAAAAGCTTCTCGGATATAAAACCCATGCTGAATACGTCTTACAAGTTAAGATGGCGAAGGAAGTCGGGAAAGTTATTAACGTAAGAAAAAAGCCTTGCTAATTTTTATATTATAATTATGTTTATAATCATTTACCTTTTATTTTACCTTCCTTTAGTTTGAGAATATTCTTCAAAGTTTATTGGAACCTCTTGCCGAAAAAGAAATTGATTCTTTAATACAGCTTAAAAAGGATGGGAAATTCTTGATAAGCTCTAGTGAAAATTTATATTCTTGGGACAGCAAGTATTACCTTAGAATTTTGAAGGAGAATCTCTTCAACATCGACGATGAAGAGGTGAAGCAATACTTTTCTATATCCCAGGTCACTGCTGGTCTTTTGGAAACCTTTGAAAACATGCTTGGGTTAACTTTTACTCAAATCGACAATTCAAATGGATGGCACAAAGGTTAGTTATAATATAAGATCGACATTTTCACCAACCAGCTCATCTATCACATTCTTTCTTCGTTTCTATATTTTCTTATGCTCATATTTTTATACCTATTGATATCAACATATTTAATCGACTTTTTTAGACGCTACTCTCTACTCAGTTACAGACACAGAGACAAAAGATTTTGTTGGACATTTTTGGATGGACTTGCACCCACGTGAAGGGAAATACAATCATGCTGCATGTTGGTCTCTTAGACCTGGATACACTAAATCGGATGGGAGTAGAGAATATCCAATATCAGGTATAGTTGCCAACTTCAGTGAGCCAACAGAAAACAAGCCCTCCCTTTTAAAACATGATGAAGTTGTTACTTTTTTCCATGAATTTGTAAGTTGATATTTTTATGCTCCTCTCCTGAAATCAAAAATGGATAATTTTATGATTTTTTTTACCAGGGCCATGTAATGCACGGCATATGTTCTAAAACAAAATGGTCAAGAATGCATGGAACCAGTGTTGAAACCGATTTTGTCGAAGCTCCTTCTCAAATGTTGGAAAACTGGTGTTGGGAACCAGAAGTTCTACAAAAATTTGGAAAACATTACTTGACCGGGGAACCCATACCTGAACAGCTCGTTGCGCAGCTGGTTAAAACAAAGAATTTGGGAGCAGGCTTAGGGAATCTTCGGCAAATATTTTTTGGTATGTTTGATATGGGAATTCACAACGTTGAAAATGAAGATATTGACGTAAATGAGACATTTTCATCTCTTCGAAAGCAGATATGTAAAATAGACTCTGGTAATGAGAAAACGTGGCCTGCAGCCACTTTTGGACATATGATGGGAGGATATGACTCTGGATACTATGGCTACATGTGGTCTGATGTTTTCAGTGCAGACATGTTTTACAGCAGGTTTAAAAAACAAGGGCTATTCAATAAAAAGTCCGGAATGGACTATAGGAATGAAATTCTTGCTCCTGGCGGTAGCAGGTACTTTCTTTAAAGAAATATTATAAAAATTCATCAAACCATCTTTTCTTTGATTTTTAACATCTATGCTATTTTATAATTATTTATTTAGGGATGCCATGGATAGTTTGGTCGCCTTCTTAGGACGCGAACCTGAGATGGGACCTTTCCTCAGATCTATTGGAATGAAATAGAGCGATTCTCTCATACATTTTAATTTTTTTAAAAAATATTTATCACTATAAACCCAGTTTTTGTCCTTATGTACTATTTTTGTAAATAACGACTTTTTTTCTGCAATAATAAACACCTTCTTTTCATATCCTTTAACTTATTATTTTGTAATCATTGAAAAACAAATTTCTTTGATTATTTAATATTAATTCCGCCCTTTTAAAAACTGAAAAAATATCTAGCTATAATTCAGTTAAATTTCAAGATGGAATACCGAGAGATATCTTTCAAAAAGTCGTAATTATATCCAGTAAATAAATAAGTTATCTCCAATCGGTTCTAATTTAATTCAGCATATATTGTAATCATTTCCAAGTCACCAATCATTTTATTCATGCGTTTGGTTGATATTCTTTGTTTAGTATTATTGGTGATATATCTAACGAGATCTACTTCCTTTCGATTAAAATCCATTTGATTGGAGAAGCTTTAAAGATCAAACTAGACGATAACTTTTTTCTTTTCTAAGAGCAAATTTATCAAACTGACCACTATTCCAAAAAAAAGCTCCCCTCCGCAAATATTTGGTGGCACGACTTTTAATATTGCTTATATCTGCCGACGTGATTATTTTTCATATTGAGAACATCTCGGTTTATTAACTATAAACTCTGTGATATAGAGCGATAAAAAAATGAATTTCTTGTGAATTTAAGAAAAGTTTAAAGGGAAAAAGACTAGTACACATCCAATTGAACTCTTTTTTTCCAAAAAAAATAGAATCTCATTTGTGTGGATAATTAGCTTAAAAATAACGACATTTTTAATCTCTTAAAAAGAAATAGCATTTTTTGGAAATATAATATTTTCAAGATAATATAGTAAAAGGCACTTTATGGCACTTTAGTCTATAAAGCACAGCATAAACCACCAGTTGATCTTCCATAGGAGAAATACAGTGATTTATTCCATGCAATAATAACCAACCATATCGCAGCCTCGGTTAAATTTCGTTAATTATAGTATGCTTATTTAATCCAATTCATTGGCCCAGTTTTTGGAATTTTATATATATCCATTGGCTTGTAAAATAATCATTCTGTTGAATTATTGGTAAATATCTTCATGGAAAATTCACTATAAAAGGATTATTGGTTCAAAGCGCTGTTTTTTTTGCCGTATTTCGTATTTTCCCCGGATCTATTGGTTTTTTGATTTTTTTTTTTAGCATTTTGCCTCAGGCTGTAAATGTTAAAGAAAGGAAATAGGGTTATAACAATTGCTAGTTGAGTAATACTATAATTTTTACTAAAAGTTGGCTTGTATAACTGAAAAAAAAATAATTCGGGATTCACTTCAGCTATATAAATTCTTGAAAACTTATTCCATAGAAATATTCGCCAAAATTTCCGATGAGTTCTAATAAGAGAGCTAATGGAGAGCCCAGCTCTAATGGAAAGAGAAACAAATCTTTTCACGCGAATAAGGTTTCAGACACTTTTTTCCATTTCGATTTGCCTGTCCATCAGCCCTAATTATTTTTTACCTATTAACAGATCGATCAACTAACTGCAAACCTCGGATTAGTCACTGGGGATCGAGGTGTATACGTCACTTCGGAAAAGGGCAAAGAAAGGAGCAGTTGCCGTGAAGTGATCAAGTTACTTGAAAAGGTATTTTCATTTGGTATACAATATTATACTTTAATAAAAATACGTTTGTATTTCCTTTAAATATAAAAAAAAAGGGGGGCAAAATCTTTTTGATTTCGTCGACATATATTTTATTTATTTATTTATCTTTCTTTTATAGTATGCCTCCAAGCATTATCCAGAGCTTTTTAAATCTGAATCGGAAGATGAAAATGATCGACCCTCAGAATTATCAATTGAAGATCAAATAAAAGCTGAAATAACTACAATAAAAGCCGAAAAACAAAAAAACAAAAATTCTGTTTTCAAACAAATAGATACAAAAATTACTTGTATAAGTTTTATTACCTGCCCTGAATCAATAGATACTATTATGTTAGTTAAAGATATTATGCAGGATATTGGTGAAACCAAAAAAAAGGATACCAGATTCACCAACCGATTAATTCCTTTTCATGACGTTTGCTCTGTAAGCTCTGGAGACATCGATAATGCCATAAAATCTGCTGGTAAAGAATATCTTAAGGATGGTTCCCAGGCTGCTGGCCAAAAATTCATGGGTGTAGTAAAAATCAGAAACAATAATACAGTCAATAAAGAGTCTATCATCAACTCCATTGGAGATATATTTACTAAAAATCACACCGTAGATCTGAATGATCCTGATTTCACTATTATTGTTGAAGTTTTTAGAGTAAGTATAACTTTTTTTTATTTCCTCGTTTTACTTTTACTTAAATAATTAAGTTATTTTCTCCTTCTTTTAATTTTTCTATAGAATGTCTGCATTGTCTCCGTACTCACTGACTATATTAAACTAAGAAAATTCAATATATTCGGTTTATTTTCTGGAGGATTTGCCGAACCCAAAAAATCCATCCATAAAGATCCTTAATTTCTTGGAAATTTCGTTTTTTTTCTATCTTTTTAACTTCAAACCTGAGCTACATTTTTTTTATTAAACAACCGCCATTCTTGTGCTATGATCAAAATAGGTTCTAATATTATATATTTTTAAACCAAAGTCTTCCAGATAACTTATAACACTCACTAAATACACTTGTTTTATAAAACCAATAAACCTTTGAAATTGATTTTTATCTTAATTTATAATTCATAAAGCAAATCCATCTTTTCAAATTCAGTTCGTTTCAAAAGATGAATATTATCCGATTAATTCCCCGAAATATCCAGGTTCTTATTCATATTCCTGTTATGTGGAAGATTCTCGTTGTGTTTGAAAACCTTTCTATTAAACTTTTTCTATCTTTCTGATTTGAAAATAACCCAAAAAGAGCATCTTTTACTATTGGATAATCAAAAATTGAATCCAAAACCTTTCTATTGAAAAAATTACTAAAAATCAATAAATTTATTGATCTTTTTAATAAATTTGATTTATTGGATACATTTATTTCTATTTTTATAATGACATGAACAGTAAAAAAAAAATTCTGATATCACAAAAAATCCCTTGATTGTTGATTCGCATCAGTTATTGAGCTGTTAGAGAAGAATAATTTAGTTGGGCGAAAAAAAATTTAATAACTTTGTATATATTTTCAGGAAAGAAAAAAGATGTGAGAAAAAATCTCACTATTTTTTTTCGAAATTTTTATTTTACAAAAAAATATTTATGCTTCAAAGAAATCAACCCCTGTTAAATTGATTATATTCATAGGAAATACATTTTTTTAGAGTGCAAAGAGCTCTATTATAACGAAAATGAAATTATACGATAATTCTCTCAGAATTTCAAGAAGATTTATAAATTGAAAAAAAATAAATAACAACTCAGATCTATTATATTTCAGAAACGAAATCACTATTGTTGATATTCATCATTAATAATCATTTTTTAACCAGGATTTTCGTTTTATACAAATCCTATTTTACTATTAACCCTATTTCACTGCTTATAAAAATGACAAAAATATTGCAAAAAACATTCTTTTTTTCAAACATCTAACAATTTTTTTTGATTTTTTTATACAAAACTTTTTTTTAATTCGTTTTAATGTCAGAAATAATTCTTATGCATTTTTCAAAAGAATTTTTTTTTAAAAAAAAAAAAAAAAATTTTGGCTAATTGAACTTATGAATTATTGGTTTTCTATAAATCTTCATAAACACAGTGTTATAAATAAAAATTGACTGATTTGTTGATTGATTGATTGATTTTTATTTACAAAAAATACATTTACAAAAGCATATTTAATTTTATTCGAGTTATAAAATAACAAATATATTTTTCTTTTACAGTTTTTTTGATTTAGCCTATGATATTCAATTATGAAAATATGCTAAATATTACCCACCCCGCCATTCACCCACAATAAAATCCCAATTTTTTTTTTTAAAAATACGATGTAATTAGCTTCAATTATTATCCCAACTAATATTTATTTATTTATTTAAATGAATCAATATTAAAAAATGAAAAATTATGGCTAAATTTTCGATATTATTTTTAAAGCTTATCCAAAAATATCTTATCCAAAACATTAAAAATATCAATATTATAACTAAATTTTCTAAATTTTTCCATTTACCTAGTTAAAAAAATTAATTTTATGTACTTTTGCTTTATTTTATGAAATCAATATAGTAGTTAATTTTCATATGTAAACGAGAAAAAAAATCTATCGTATTTACTACTTTCTAGTAGCCCTAGAAATTTTCCAGAAAAAAACAAATAAATCTTAAATAAATATCTTTTCGTCTGTGAAAATTATTTTTCGTTATTTCCACAATAGAAAAATTATTAATGTACAAATAGTTAATTAATTAATTATTCCTTTAAGATTTATATACAATATACTCACTTCTATTTTATATTGATTAAATAAACCGCCTTTTAAAATTTCATCAGCTAATAAAAAATAAAGTCTTGATTGTAAATTTATAGTTTGATCTTTTTGTTTGTGAAAAAAAAAAAAATCTTGTTTTTATATTTTCTTTCGTATAGAAGAAATTTTTTAGTTTTTTATTATTATATATGGTAACATAAAGCCCATAATACGAATAGTACTAATAGTACTAATATACGGATTTACTTTTCGATATTAATATTAAAAAAATTAAGAATATTTATTTTGAAAATTTATGTATTGGTAAGGATCCTTAAAACTCTTTTTAATCAAAAAAGATTTAAAATACATATATTTTTAGTTTAAAAAAATAAGATATCATTAAGATAATCAATTTTTTTTAAAAAACTATTATTTTAATTTTTATTTCACAATATTTTAAATTTATCGTATTAATTTTAATTTTTATATCCGTATATTTAATATCATACTTCTTTTAATAATAATAAAAAACACTTTGCAAATAAATAAATAATATAAAAATACCTAATAGTATTATTAAATTTTTAATATTTTATATAATACAGTCATTTTTATGTATACAATAAAATGAATATAGTAAGCTGTGTAAAAAAAATCTATGTTTGAGTTCATAATATTTCTAGCCCTTTGCTTTTTAAAAAGTAATAAATAGCTATTATCATTAAAATGAGATAGTAAATTTCAGATTTTTGAATTAAAATTCCATTCTAACCAATTGAAAATTAAAATCTTTTAAAAATCTGATATTATAAGCACAGACTTAGATTAATAATATCTAAAATTTAGCAAAATCGAGTTTTTTTTATCTATACTTGATGGA
Source organism: Smittium mucronatum (assembly GCA_001953115.1). Classification (NCBI taxonomy): domain Eukaryota; kingdom Fungi; phylum Kickxellomycota; class Harpellomycetes; order Harpellales; family Legeriomycetaceae; genus Smittium; species Smittium mucronatum. Next base: position 11,337 of record LSSL01002373.1, read on the forward strand.
ATAAATGTATCAGAAATAAAATTCTAATATATTTTACAATTAAAGAAAGTTGGGTTATAAGGCTATTTTATTAAGCTTTATATAAAATAATATTTTTTATCACTAAATATAATACTAAAAATTAATATTAATTTTTTTAGGGAAAAAGTAATTTATCCCAAAAAAAATATGCAAAAAAATCAAATCATTGCTTATTTTTTGCAAATTTTTATATTTATAATTAAAATATAATGAATAAAAAAAATTCTGCGAATTTTTTTGCTTAGATCGGGAAAAAAAATTGCAGGATTAACAAAACCTCTAAGAGATACGTGTAAATTTATGAAGAAATATGACTTTTTATTTCTTATAAAAACTCTATTTTTTTCAGCTGAAAAGTTAACTTTGTGTAGATATTTTAAAAATAATAACCATGACACTGAAAAAAAAAAAAAAATTCATAAATTTAATATATTTGAATTTTCGATGTTATATAAGACTTTTTATGCCTATATTAATAATTCCTTAATTTATTTAAGAATTGCAATATTTGGTTAATAAATAGTTTTAAAATATTTTTTTATATTTAATTAAATATATTATTATTAATAAAAGTTTTTATTTCGGTTTATCATACATAAAATAGAGAGATAAAATCGAAAAATCTATTGATATTTTTAATAAAATTAATCTTATTTTTTAATGCATATTTAAAATCTAGAAATATCTAATTTATCAAAATTTTAGAGTTCTTTTGCAATTAAAATTTTTATTGTTTGGTTTATTTTAAAATTGAAGGCTTTTTTTATTAGCAAATTCTTATGTTCAAAATAAATTTAGGTAATATTTTAAATGCTAAATTTTCGTTAAAATATTTTTTTCAGACACAGGTTTAATTTATATAGAAAAAAATCACCAAAATAGATTTTAAAAATTGTTTGATTTTTTCAAATTTAAATTTAAATCTTTCTTTTAAAAAAGATTTTAAAATTTTCGGGAAAATACTTTAGGGTATATGAAACAACTAAAACCATATTGAATGAATAAATTATTGTGTTAAGTTATGATTCCAAATCGGGTGATAATTTTAATTTGTTATTACAATAAATTCATACATTAAAAAAATATTGAAGATACGAGAGAAACTATTTTTCAATCAATTTGACATAAAAACTTAAAATTAAACAATCATATAGAATTTTTTTTAAAAATAATCTTAATTTGCTGAGCCACATTCGAAATATATATATATATATATATATATATTGTTAATCCCAGACACTTTTGATTAACAGTAAAACAAACACAAATTATTTCGAATAAAAAATTAAAGTTTTTTGAAAAAACAATAATTCAATTTTGATTTTTTGTAATTGATTTTTTTCTAGAAACAATAAAAATGATACTTCAACTTTCATTTCAATAAGAATTTTTGAAACATATTCATTTTTAAATACTGATTTGTAATTATAATGATACAGATATGTGATAATTAGTTGATAGTGAGATTTTTTATCTCTAAGAAAATAAAAATAATTAATTTTTATAAGATAAATAGATTATTATTCGATTCAAAAGCAAGATTTTAAACTAAGAGAATTTTATGTAAATTTAATAAAATTACAAAAAATCTATATATTAAAATTATGCATTTTATTTATCAATGAAATTAATGATAAAATATATTAAGACGATTTTTTACAATTTATTTATATTAAAATTTATAAAAAAATACAGTTTTTAATATTTTTAAAAAAAATATGCTAACTTTTCGGCTAAACGGTAGATTTTTAAAAAAAAGAGAGAATATTTTATGAAATCACACAAATTTTTAACAAAAAAATAACTAAATTTTTCTATTAAAATAAGAAGGTAAATATTTAAATATTACAATAATAATATAATATCTTTTTCGGTCTCACTACTTAGGTTGTAGTAGAAATTCTCTAATTTAATTTTAGATCATAAAAAAAGGGCTTTAATTTTTATAATTGATTATTTAAGTAATAAGTTTACAAAAATTTAACCTGTAAAATGCTAAATACAAAATAAAAGATTTGATTTTTGCTTTATAATTTTTAATAAAAGCTGTAGAGTAAAAAATAAATCGAAAGATAAAGTATTGAAGAAAGATATTCCGAATCTATTATCTAAATAATAAAATTTAATGACTTCTATGCATAAAAAAATATGTAATTATTTCATATTGAAAATGATTTATGAATTAAATTTCAAAAAAAAAAAACAGAAAATTTGGTAAATAGAAAAAAAGCTTTGAAAATAAAATTTTCTGTCAGAAATCTTTTGCTAAATTGACCAAGGTTGAAAAAAATTGTAACTTCTTTATAATTCTTTTTTTTATTTAATAATTTTTTCTTCATATATTGGTGATTGTTAATATCTCTAATAAATAACTATATATTCTTAATATTTATAATTATTTTCGAACTATACTTTATAAAAATATATAATTGATGAAATTTTGTTTTATATAAAAATTGAATTTTCACAGTTATTTAGGTTCTATTGCGTTCTTATTAAAGGTGAATATGTATATGTATTAACGATAAGTTAATTTTTGATTTTTTGATTTTTCTGGATATTAATCTTTCTCGTTCTGTAAATTATTACATTTGAAGTATAAAAAAAAAATTATTTATTTTATAATTTATAATATATTTTTAATAGAGATAAAAAAATTATTTGAGTAAGTTATGCAAGTTATATAGCTTTTAAATATTTCAAAAATATTAATTTTTATTACAAGAGTTTCCGCGAGATTTATCAAAAAAAAAAAATCAATTAGAAGCTTAAAATTTTTGTTTTTTTTATTAAAATTATTTTTTAAAAAAATATTAATGTAAATATTGGGTTCTTTAAATCACTTAAAAGTAGTATAAAATTAATAACATAATCAAATGACCGTTTCCTAAGCATTATGATTTTAAATTTACCTCCTTTTTAAAGAAAAAAAAATAATACTTAAAATATGATTTCAGTTTTTCACCAGTATAATTCACATATTTAAATCAGCATATTTTGCATAAAATTATAATAATATTGAAAAATATTTAAGAAAAATATTTTCTTCACTGAAAATTTGTAATAAATGAATTTTAAAAATAAATTTTGAAGCTTAAATCTGATATGAAAAAACAGAATTCTATTTTTAATATGTAAAAATAAATATTTTTTCACCATTCAATAGAATTTTAAGTACGACTTCAAGGGGTTTTTTTAGTACCAATATATATTTTTATTTTTATTAAATACTCGACAATCGAAATTTCAGAATTTTAGAAACCAATGTTGAATTTCCCCCAAAAAAATAGAACCTATATTTCAGATAAAAACACTTTTTTCCGAAACAATTGAATAATTCTGCAATGATAATGGAATTTTTTTCAAGTGGTAAGTACATTTACACGCTATTTTGGAATGTTTTTAGATCCCTTATATTTTCTCTTTTCAACCTTAATATCTTGTTAATATATATATGAACAATGTTTCCTCTTTCCAATTTGATAATTTTGCACTCAGTATTTGAGTGAAAAAAAACATTAATTTTTCATTTCTCTTATTTCACATCGGGAAATATGAATTAAAGATAACTATAACTATCATTTTATAAAATCAACTTTATGATATTAATTTATTAAAAAAGTAAAATCAAGCTTCAAAAATAAAATAGAAAAATGTTCTAGTTTTGTTTTTGGATTTGTATGCTGGACTTAAAAAGTTATTTGTTGACAAGATTTCATAATTTTTTTATTAAAAATTGTTTTTTTGAATTAAACACATTAAAAAATCACGGAAAAAAAAATTATATTTATAAAATATATAAATTATATATTTTGTGAAAAAGCTTTATATCACAAATAAACTGAATTGTGATAATGCACATATAGTATTTAGACAGTATCTTATTTTTATTATTGAATTTATATTATAAATAGTAGTTATAATATACATAAAAAAAATAAGCGCGATATACTTTTTTAAAAATTTTATAACGTATAAGATGTTTATTTCTAAAACGAAGTTCGGTAAACCCGAACTTCATTTTAAACTTTCGAGGTTCGATAAATTTATTTAAATATAATTCGCCAATCAAAATGAAATAGCATATATTTTATATAGTACGAAAATTTTAAATGATCACACTATTATAAACTGGATTAATAAATCTTTATCGTCAAATAAAAATTCTATATGCATTCTATAATAAGAAAATTCATTAAAATGTTATTATTGATTTATTTTTATGTTAATTCAGGATTTTAAAGTACAGTTTTACTAAAAGGAGTAAATATAACCTAATATAGTGTTTTTATCATTTATGAAAAAAAAATTGATACTAAATATGTATATCTCTAGAAAAATATTTTAAAATGGTATAAAATTTATTAATTTAATAGTGATGAGATAAATAATCAAATTTTATATCACAAATGCAATCCAATGCCAAAATTGATAATTTCTTTTGAGAAAAATGAATTATTATACATATTTTTTTTTTATCCTATGATCTAGAAAATTTAACTTAGGTTTAATTTATAATTTTTAAAATATCCATATTTTTTAGAAAAAATCTAATATTATTAATTTTTTCTAATCCTTTTGAAGGGGAATAGTTTTTATTCCAAATGAAAGTTATTGAAGAATTTTTTTTATAATAAATTAAAGGTCATATGGGTCCAAAAATCAAAAGATCTCTAAAATTTTTTATAATGAGAAAAATGTGTTATTTAGTAAAAAATAACGTGTGAAAAATAATATTTTGGAGATTTTTTGCTCCATGTGAAAATTTAAAGTTGATATAAAATCTTAAATAAATAATAGGTTAATATTTTTTGTTTTACAGCCTTTAAAAAAAACTGAAATTTTTTCAGAATGATTCTTAAATTATTAAACCTATTTTAAATCTAAATAAAATAATAATTTATAACAAGATATAATTTTTTTTTGAGGCCTAATCTTATGATAAGCAAAAAATGATTAATATTATATAATAGTTAGAAATAATGGGTAATATAAAGTGCATGTTTTTTGAAAATTTTCAAATTTATAATCGAGAGTATGAAAAAACGAAAGGAATGAGGAACCAAGTTCATTTTCCGACAATTGTATTATTTTTTTAGTAGCTGTCTAATCATGAAGATTTAATAATCCAACTCGTTCATTATTAAAATGCTAATTGGTTTTCAAGCCGTTTCAACAAACTATAATGCAAAAGTTTGAGACAAAATTTTATCAAGGAAATAGACAAAAGGGAAAAAAAATAGGATGGTCAACTTTTATTATAAGGAATTGCTGTTTATATAAATAATCGAATTTAAGTCTATTATTAAAACGATAATAAATTTAATAAATTTATTTTTATTTTTATCTATTGGAATCAGGGTTGAATCTGAACACTTTCATTTGGGTTATTTTGTACTCAGCCATGTCAGTGAGAGGGAATTTAGGTGGAATACTAATATCGGGTATATGCACATAGCATATTAGTAATGTCTAAAAAAAAATATTTAGAGTATTATATATATCCATGAATATCGGATTGGAATACTCAGATATAAATTCTTACCTTTTTTACTTGGGAACATATTCTGCTATTAGCGTGGAGCATACGAATTTCAGAACTTCCTGATCGTTGGGGTTTATTTAATTTCGAGTCATTTTCTGGGAATACAGGCACTATTTTAACTGCATATCTATGAAAAATGGGGGAATAAAAAAATTGAATATTTGAAAACGTAATGATTTTTGAAAAATGAAAAAGTGATATTGAAGTCATGATGAAATTACTGAGAATGAGAAGACTGGGGCCCGTCTTTGTATAATACTAGAATAGAGTTTTAGCAATTAAGTGAGTGGAGAATTTTAAAAAAATTCTTAAAATACCATTTTTGAAATTTTTTATTTACCAAAGTCTGTTGCAAATTTTACACCGGATCTGACGGTCCATCCACAACTTCTGAAATAATAGTAGGCTACATATTCTATAAGGATAGGGTGATCCCAAGTTAAGTTTGTATTTACTGACTCTAAAATATTAATCCATAAGCTTTCTAATCCTATAACATTCTAAAACCGGGGATCATATTTGTAAAATAAAAAAAAAGTCGTTAACTACAAATTTTTTGAATTAAGAGATTTTTTTTCTTTCGCAAAATTATAATGGGAGAATGGACAAGTTTAAAAATAAGGGAATATAAATAACCTTTTCATCATCTATAACGTCCAAACAACCAATAGCTGTGGATAAAAAAAGAGCTTCGACTTTAGAAAGCTGTAAAGGTTCCATGGAATGAGATTCTTCGAGCGAAACTCCATCAAAACAGCTGTCAATTTCTAATAAAGAAGGTATGAATGATTAAAATCAGTGAAAATCTTATCAGATATTAGTATGAATATGAGAAACCTCTAACAAAGTTTAATCTTTCAGATCTTCTCTTCCAAGTTAATTCCTCTACAAATACATTATCGTCAATTTTAGAGCGACTTTTTTGGAAACGATTAGCCCAAGAAGGCTCAGATCTCGAAAGTATTCCTTTTCCATATTTTCCATTGGTCCACAAAGAATCAATAGTTTCTTTATCAAAGCACCATACTGCTATCTGGAACTTTGAATTTATTTTTTTCGTTTTTACAAGAGTTGCAATTAATTTTTTTTTGATTAGAAATTTGTAGCCAAAAACGTGTCTAAATAATATGTAGTTGATAAAATTGTACGGTAGTTTCAAAGCATTTATGATAATATTTGAAAGCGATTTTATGAGTTTCTGATAACATGAATGAGAATTTTGTTTTTGATTTTTAATCGAAGAAACACGCGACTTTGACGGAATGGATTCGTTATCTTCCGAAGGAAGAAGGCTATTCTTTTTTGGGAAAGCTTTTTTGGGAGCTTTAGTTGTTTTTTTTTGGGAGGAGATTAGGGAAGTGAATGCCTTTGAGGAAGTGAGAATGTTGTTGACTATCGAAGTTCCAAATAGGCTTTGCTGGGATATCGGGAAGGGGAGACCTGTATTATTTTTTGACATTATAAATTCTCGTAGTGATCATGGGCCGTGTTTCGGCTCTAAAGAATACTATGTAAATTCTGTGCCATGTATAAATAAACCTAGACATGCATTTAGATATTTTATTAATAGTTTAGCTAATACAGTAATTAGTGATTTGATAAATAGTTTGCACTAAACATTTTATCCACTGTTAGCAAAGTATTAAGGTACCTACTGACCTATGAATACCTCCACAAAAATGAGTCTCGATATATGGTTGGTCAATATCACATTTATATTACAACCTATCAATTAGCGGGATCTGGGAGCGGGTACAAATTACATTTAAAACATTAATTTAAGCTTCGCTTTTTCAAACGAAATTTACAAAAGAAAGGATCAACTTTTATGAAGATGGCCTCAGAATCAGACAAAAGAACAGGGAGGATTATCGATAACCTCATCAGAAATATATCTGATGGAAACTACTATGAATCCCATCAAGCGATAAGGACCGTCATCAATAGGTTTTGAAACCTTTTTTTTTAATTTTTTTAATTTTTAGCCGGTGATTATTTGATTCAATGTCTATTTCTCTTTCACAAAGATACATCAAACAAAAGAAAATCAGCTCTGCAATAGAATTATCGTACGCTGGAGCCAAAGAACTTTCCAAGTATGATCAGTGGGGAAGCGTGTCTGATTTGCTGTTGTTTATGCTGAAAATTTACAAGGATTTCGATGTTGAGGTTAATCAAGAGAGCAAAGGTTCCTAACTTTCTGAATCTTTATATTGTTTCAAAAAAATTCACTGTATTATATTCATAAGTTACTCTTAAATGTAATTTAAATTGCAGAACGGATATATGTAATCTTAACTGATTTTCCTCCAGACAACAAAACAATCAAAAACATTTTTGATGCCGCTATCAAGTAATTCATTACGATATATTAGCTGCTGGCTTTTTTTAATATTTATGTATTTTAAAATTTAACGTAAATTAGTTGGACCATCAAGCTAGAAGGCAACCCAAATGGAGACCAGCAACTTCATCATCTTTTTGGTACAATGCTTTATCAAGGTAAGAATATAATTTTATTTTGCAAAAAACATTTTTTCTACTATTTTGACATGTCTAACAAGCGTTTCTTTTTCTTTTTTTTTTACAGTTTCCGAATACGAAAAAGCAGAAAAACATCTTTTACATGGGAACTTAGACAGTGCTTCCTTATATGGCAAGATGCTATTTTTATGGTCGGAAGATGACAAGTTTCTTGACTCTGGGCTATATGCATCGAGAGGGGTTTACCAGTAAAGATATCTTTATCTCATATATGTCATTAATATGTTAAACTTTGAATTTTAAAATACAAAATATACTATAGATATTTGGCTATAGGAATGGTAGATCATGCTTCAGCCTGTCTCAAATCCTTTATTCTGCATTTCAAATCTGCTGGAAAGGAAGTTGAGAAAAAGTCATTTGACTCTACTGAAAAGTCTATAACTCTCGAGTATTCTCCAGACAGCCCTCTTCTTAACTGCTGTACTTTGATTCTTGCCTCAGTCCAAAAGAGTGATGGGAATCAGGATTCCTCAGCTACAAGAGCATTTTTGATTTGCAGGCGCAGATATTCCCCATTCTTTGGTGCATATGAAGAAATTTTCAAAACGGTAGCATATTTATTAAAAACTTTTGTCTTTCTGTTTTTAATATATCTATTGCTTAAATGTAGCTTTTTGACGAAATCGGCCAGCTCTATTTTGGAATTTTTATTCAGAAGCAAGGAAATATTTTTGCAGATTTGATGGGTAGCTTGTTTTCAAACAACAACACTAAAACTATTGAGGGTTGAGAGCAATTCTCGTACATCTGAAACAACCAAGTATGGATGTACCCAATTCTCAGTATCTCCTGCATAAACAATTTTTTCTTTTTATTTGCTCTATATATATTTGAGTTTTTGTTATTATTAAACAAATAAATCAAGAAAATTGTTGGCAAACTGCAAATTGTTCCCTTTATTAGGCTATTTTCATGTAAACTGTATGTAGTCTAAACCACTTTTTTGGAACGCTATCTCATCTACGATTGTGATTGGTCTATTATCAAGAAATCGGGAAAACAACATCATTGGGTTTGCGGAGTCTAGATTAGCTAATTGAATTAGTTTTTAAAAAAAAATTGAGAAGAATTCGATTGCTTGGTGGGAATTTTTGCTCATAATTTAGGTTTTGCAAAAAATCTCAGCTGATATAAAATTATCTATCTTGCAAGTTTTCTCGATTCCATAATTTTATTCAAAGGTCACCGTCTTACTATAGCCGATTTTAGATTCAAATACTTTGTAATCTGAGTAAACATGGCTTCGAATTCAATAAAGATTCTTTCTGGTAACTCTCATCCCGATCTAGCCAAGCTCATTGTCAAGTAAGGATTTCTAGTTTATTCAATGTGATAAAACTTTATTAACAGTTACAATTCCAATCAATGTTTACGAGGGTGTGTTATTTTTGTTTTATTGATTTGAATTCGATTGACCATTGATTTAACCAGAATTTTCCTTTAGGCGACTTGGTATAGAATTGTCAAAGGTGACTGTTACAAAATACTCGAATCAAGAGACTGCCGTAGTAATAGGTGAATCTGTGCGTGATGAAGATGTCTTCATTATCCAATCGGGCTGTGACGAGATTAACGATAATTTAATGGAGTTGTTAATCATGATTAACGCCTGCAAAACCGCCTCAGCTAGACGCATATCTGCTGTTATCCCGGTGTTCCCATATGCTCGTCAGGATAAAAAGGATAAATCTAGAGCTCCAATTACAGCCAAACTGGTAGCCAATATGCTTTCTGTAGCTGGGGCTGATCATGTCATTACTATGGATTTACATGCTAGTCAGATACAAGGATTTTTTGATTGCCCTGTTGATAACTTGTATGGTGAACCTTCTGTTCTTAAATATATCAAAGAAAACATTCCCGAATGGAAAAGCGCAGTTATCGTGTCACCCGATGCAGGAGGTGCAAAAAGGTTTGTTTTCCTAGCTGATAATTTATACACTCTCATTATATATACATCTATTTAACCATGAAACCATTTTTTTTACAGAGCTACTTCCTTGGCAGATCACTTGGATCTGGATTTCGCTCTTATTCATAAAGAAAGGAAAAAGGCAAACGAAGTCTCCAAGATGGTTTTGGTTGGTGATGTTGTCGGAAAAGTTGCTATACTGGTTGATGATATGGCTGATACATGTGGCACTCTTGGGCTAGCCGCTAAAACACTAATGGACAACAATGCAACTAAAGTTTACGCTATAGTTATCCATGGAGTTCTTTCCGGAAAAGCTTTACAAGTAATTAACGATAGCGTCTTGACTAAAGTCGTTGTTACAAACACGATTCCTCATGAACATAAGAAAGCTATCTGCCCAAAACTTGACACTATAGATATTAGCTCCATCTTTGCTGAATCTATTAGAAGAACACACAATGGTGAATCCGTATCCTACCTCTTTGGTAACCTCGCATAATGGAGGCCAGTTTTTATCTGAATCTTTTAAAAAAAAACTGAAAAAAATTAACCAAGAGCCTTTTAATACGAAAAAATTTGAATACACAATACTTTTTAATCACAGATATAATTGTTTTTATAATTCCTCATTTTATATAATATTTCTTTCGGCACCGCCGAAAATTAAAGCTGGTACTCGATGACTAATTCTCGTTTTTATGATTGGAAAAAAAGATTCAATTTCTTATTTTTTTATCCAAAATATTTAAGCTGCTTCTTCATAACAAATTTAAAATCCTTTTCGACTTTATTTGGATACGGTCTTTCCTGAATCGCTCCAATATCTCTACCCCTGAGGTTATTTTCCGCTCTAGACATATTTTTCCAAATTCATTTTTTTCCTCAAAGATTTATTCGTTAGTGCAAATAGTTTGACTATGAAAAATTGCCCTAGTATTTCCTTGTCCCGGTAGATGTTGAATAGTTCGGGTTAAACAACTAAATCCGTAGTGGTATATCGCCACCC
>LSSL01002374.1:0-19083 GCA_001953115.1 Smittium mucronatum
AATATTGAAAATCCCTAAGTGATGAAACACAAAGATTCGATGAGGGTAATACTTATAACTTTGTTTAATTGTGCTGATGAAGTTTTAAACCTTTTAAATTGTTATTTCTAAAACCAACCTTAATATTAACTGTTCTTCCAATAGACCTCAAAGTTTAATAAAATAAAAACATCAGATGCATTGAAGAGTTAATTTTGGAATGTGAAGTTTTGGTTGGTTTGTTTTTTTAACTCAAAACATAAAATATAAGCAAGCAAACCATAAATCAAGGGCGTATTTTTGTTTGTTTATTTTCCATATATATAAAACACATTTTGGGTGACTTAAGTACTCTTTTGCTGAAGCCACATACCTTCAAATACATATATTACCAAATTAGTAGAGAATATTAGTCCATGGTTATTTTGGGGTCTTATACGGCTGAAATTGACTGTTTTTAAATAAATTATGCAAGATTTTGATCAAATATGCACAACTTAAAGGATGAAATCAATATCCTAAAAATTGATTTATAGCTTCAACTTTTAATACCTTTGTACTTATGAGAAGGAAATTTTTTAGTTTTGATTAAGGTATATTTCGATATATAAATTAAATAAAGAGGACACTGGTATCAAAATGAAATTATATTTACTTAATTTTAACAAAAGCTCACTCAAATGGTTTTAGGTACATAATCTTTATGATGTATTATTTTATCAAATTTTCATTTAAAGTAAATCTTAAAATAATTATTAAAGACTGGATATAAATTATACTTATTTAGTAAGTGAAGAGTTTTTTGCTACTGATTTTGGTCTCCCACGATTATTTTTCATTCCCAAAAATGCGAAATTAATGGGACTCAATCTTACATCTCTTTTAATATAATTGTACACGTGGTTGAATTTCATATTTTTAAAAAAACTAATACAGGAACATAAAAACATCCAATTATCTATACCTAAAGATTCCTTAATGAGAGAAATCCTGTTTCAAAAATCGAGTGTTATTTTAAGATTTGGTTCGAGCTACATTTCTCTTTCATTAAAAATTTAGCAAGGAATTTTTCAGTTAATTGGCTATCAGAAATAGCCATATTTTTTTCTCGATTATGAAAGACAAACTCGTAAAAAAACAATGCAATATCATTTTCTATGAAGGACATTCTATCGTGTGCTGGTTTTCCGAAGTCGTATTTTTTGATGGAATCCACGTCGTCCGAAATTGAAAAACGCGGAGGAATAAATTTTAGTAATTTGGATTTTTTTCAATTAAGATAAATACTCTTAGTAGTAAGTTTTAACCTTTATAATGAGTTTTAGTGCTGGGAACTAGAGGATAAACACCCTAATACCACTCAGAATTTTCAATATGATTTTCTTCAAATTTACTAATGGATAAATTAATTAAATTGAAATTTTCACACTTTTTTTTCAATAATAAAAAAAGTCTTTTGAAGGTTTCCTAGCTATTTTAATGCTATATTTACCTAATATATCCTAGAAAAAAATTCCGAAAAGTTTCTGGGCATGATTTAGCTAATTTCTGTATATTCCTATACACATATGCCCAAAAAATTATTCTTTTGCAACCAGATCTAAATATCTCGACAACTCTTGATATCAGCGGTGCTGAATCTGCAATAAATTATTTAGTATTAAATGCAAACCTTGTAATTCTGCCACTTTTTTTATTTCTTTTAACGCCCACAATCAGCTTGATGTGTTCTTGTTTTTTGAAATCTTTATTCAGATGAATATGAAATTTCCGTTCAAATTTGTAACTCCTACTACTATACTGGGATACTCCAAGCCTATTAGCCTATACTCAGAATTCATATGGACATTCTCTGAATTACCTTCGATTTCTATTCGAGCTTTTGAAGTCATAAATACTCTCATTTCATCTAAAAATGTAAATAAATAATGAAATATAGAAATAAAAAATTAATTTTAATATATAGAAGTAATGAATCTAGGTTTTAACCAATTAGAAATGGTTTCCCAAAATCTAATTTTGTATTTTAATAGTTTTTTTTTAATGATTTTTTTGTTAAATGGTTTCCTCAGGCATTTTTTTTCCCTTTCATTCGACAGAATACTGTAAATTCTCTTGGAATAAAATTTTAAACCGTCATTTTTTAACTTATCTTGAACTTCTAACCGTATTTTTGTGCCTTTTTCATAGATATTACATACTAAAACTTTCTCATATAATTGTAACCCAGCTATAAATCAACTCTCTGAATTTTTGTTAGCTAAATATATCTTTTTTAAGCAATTCTTGTGCACATATAATCGGTCAAGAGAGCTTCAAGGATCCTTATATTTATTCCTACAGAAGAAAATCATATGCATATACCCTTTTAAAATCATTCTTGTACGGATCACCTATGTTCTAACTTTATCATAATCTTTCAGCACGGGAATTTCTTCAACTTCTTTCTAATTCATTTTCGTTTTTCTGGGTCATTTGGAAGACACTAAATTTTTTTAATATAAATAAAGAAATGTATATTTACTTTCGTGCATTATTTGAAAAAATTAATATTTTGGTTTTTATAACAATTATTTTTTTCTAAAGGAAGATAAAAAAAAAAGATCAATAGATCAATAGTGACCGATTTGTATATAAATACTTATTTTTATGATGATACTATTGAGGGAAAAATTGTATTTAATTGATAAATTTTGTATGAAAATGACTAAAATTGTATATTATTGATTAATTTTTTATGTAGAGTTTTTTAACCACATTTAATCATTCCTATTTTGCATAAATTTTTATTTTAACCAGTAAAAACCAAAAAAAAAAAATTACGATTTTTAAACGAAAAAATTAGGTCCTCACATTTGGTCAGATCACTTATATATTTAACAATAAGAAATAATTATTTTAAATCATATATATACCTTCATTAAATCCATAATACTAAAGCACCATAAATTTAATATATATAATATTTGAAAGATTGGAGGTTGGTTTTTATCATATGATAGGTATAGCAGCAGCTTTCCCTGGGCATGCTGCAGGTATGCTGGCAAAGGAATCCATTAGTTTAGAGTAAAAGTATTCTATAACAAATGAAATTATTTTACTATTGCTTATTTTATATTTTTTACTGATGTTCCCTCCCAATAAAATTATTGCCTAAAAGAAGCAAAAATGTTAATAATTTAATTTTTTTTATTTTAAAAGCATTGATTAACCCATATAAGATATAAACTAAAATGTGGAAATAAAGTTTACAAATCTTGATAGGCAATATTTGATTTTAATTTACATAACCTACAAAAAATAATTTAATAGTAACCATAATATTTTTTTTATTACTTATCGTATTCATAATATTTATACATATTTTGCTATTTTGAACAGTGAAGAGCATATTTTTTATTTTTTTTGATAAAAAAATACATTTCATTATTTCCTTCATAACGCAATTTGTTTTTTAGATTCAAATTATAAAAAAAAGTATTTTATTTTTATATAAAATAGAAACAAGATGAAACTGAATAAGTTATCAAGGTAGTTTAATTGGCCTCTTTTTTAAAAAATTTAAAAATTTCCCGAGAATAGGGAATTCCTTTAGGCCTACCGCGTGTTTTTTTTTGTTTAAAATGATTTTATTTATTAAATTGGGCTTATTATGATGGGAAATCATAGTACAAAAATCTGAACTTTTTTTTTTATTTTAAAAGTCTCGCATGAACAATATATATCATAAAATGATTGAAATTCGCTGCAAATATAAACTACAGGAGCCTCGTTAAAAAAAATTTAAATTCTATTAAAAGTAGGAAATTCGTAATCGAATGCTCTAATTTTTTCTAAAAAAATTTTATCTTCTGAAAAAGAATCACAATAAAATTTTCACATTCAAAAAACACTTGAAAGTTATAGTTGGAGTGTACTTAAGTCAAACTTATATAACCAATAAACGGAAGTTTTATATTTGGGATAGCCTTAAACTCCAAAAATATATGGCCAATTATTTCTAAAAACCCTACAATATACCACTTTTTATAACAATAGTAATCCTTTTTGATCATAGAATTAAATATTTCTAACTCATTTTTCGTTCTTGGTGAAAATACATTCGCTCACTCGTAAAACTTTAAATTTTTATTAATATAGCCTTTTTCTGCTTTTATTATATCAATTATATTCTCCCTTTCGTCTTCACACTTGCATATATATATTTCCCTATCAAACATAAATTTTGATTTAAGTTTCTTTTGAATTAGATACAATCAGGAGGCTTAGTTCAAATAATTTTTTAACTTGAACAAAAATTTATATTAATTAAGATGAGATAATAATAATTTATTCAGGTTGAATTTGAATATAATTTTCTGAAATATTCGGATATATATTGTGCAATATTACATGTTACAATTTCTGTTGAAAATAAATAATTATTATTTATGAATAAACCATTTAAATCATCAAATATCCATGGATATATTTCATTGTTTACATTTTTCAACTATTTTGATTGAAAGTAGAAAAAAAAATCGATTCCGTAGTATCAAACAACCACTATTGGATATACAAAAAATGTAAGTTTGTGATTTAAATCAAAATAAATTTGCTCAAAACTTCTCCCTCTCTTTACAGATGATACAGAGTAATGAAATAATCCGAATCCATTTGAGCATCCCATATTTATACAGAGTCGCAGTATGAGTTTTTTATATCCATTATAATATCATTAATATTTTCTAGAGTTAAATGCCTTTCCAAAAAAAAAATGAGGATATTTTTAACTTATAATTCTTGCTGTATACAGCCATACCAGTTATTTATATTCCATTATTTCCTGCCAATTTTACTATTCTAAACAGCTTTGAAAGATTTTAATCGATGAAAAACCTTATAATTTTTTCTTTTTTTGTCATTTTAATCAAATATTCAAGTGTAAAATTGAGGCTAAAACAGTTCAGAATGCGAATTTCTGTAAAAATTTATGGTCATATTTTTTGTAAATTTTAGTTTCGACCTTGATGCTACTCCAGTACTTATATCCATTTTCGAAACAGTAACAAATACCTCTAAATTTTCTTTTAGAATTGATTCTACTGTTTTTATTTTGATAATTTTGTTCTTCGACAACGAAATTGTCTTCAAATTGAACCCGAAAATTCTCCATTTTGTTATAAATAGAAGTTTTTCTTTTTAAAATAATAATAATGTGATAAAGAAGAGTTTAAATATTATTTAAAATTTCAATTATTGATCTTGAACGCACATATGGCTGAAAGCTTATCTTATAAATTACGAAATCTCAAAAAAAAACTATTGGATCCTTAATGAATATTTAATCAACACATATGACTAGTATATTCACTAATAAGAATAAAAAAACAATAATTGTGTAAAATTAACTAATTTTACTATCTAATTATTTTCTAATACATAAAAACTGTGAAAAAAAAAAAGAAATGCTTAAATTATTTGCTAAATTTTGAGCTTTTTTGCATAAAACTATGGAGATTTGTGTTTTTTACATAAATTTTATAGCATATAAAAGTATTTTTATAGATCAAATTGTCATTATAAAAAAACCATTAAATAAAATATTGATTTTAAATCCTAAAAATGAGCTAGTTAAATATTTATTATCTATTTTAGTTTTTGTAATATTTAAAAGAGGGTTTCATTAATAATATATTTAAAATATCCAATTTTTATTTTTATTTTTATGTGAGTGTTTTACTCTTTCTATTTAATTTATATTAGCAACAATTTAGCTTTTTAAAAGCATATTATTGAAGTTTTGAATCTTAATCCAAAAAAATACTAAAAATAATACAACATTTTTTTATTTTTTATCTAAATTCATGATTATAAGCAATTTGATAATTATCATCAATATCTTTTTTTTTTTTGAGTAAATTTTGATCACTTTTAAATATATATATTTCATCGATAAAACATAATAATATATTTCGAAAATTTAAGTACATAAATCATCAATAGAACCCATGATATCATTAAGATTTTTTATCTTTGGATTATAAATAATTGAAGATAAAGAAATTTATACGATATAAACATATACTATTTTTATGGGAGTTTTTATTTTATAAATAGACAGCAGAAAAAAGAAAATTTAATTATGGCTATAAATAAGAAATAAGAAAAAAGAAAAAAAAATCATTTATATTATTTAGAAGCCGACAATTTTTTTCAAATTAATTAAACTAATAATTATTGCTATTGTCATTATTTCGATTAAGAAAAGCCACGTATTTTTTTTTTGAAATGTTAAATATGGTGATATTTTGATTTATCTATAAAAAAATTTTTCTTTGAACATTTAAATTTATCGATATAATTATCAAACTTAAAATATATTTTAAATTTTTCAAGTGTTAAATAAAGCACAGTTAAGAATTTTTATATCGGATTTACTTTTTTTTTGTAGAAAAAGCATGAAATGAACATTTAAATAAAATTTTATTAAAACAAACTATTCAAAATACCCCAAATTTCGATTTTTATTTTAAACCATAAAAAGAAAGCCGAGGGAAAAAATAAGAAAAAATATTGAAAAATTAGTTTTTACGGATTAATTCGTCTAAAACATTTGATTCTGTTATTTTATGAAAAGCAGAACTCCAAATTTGCACAAAGTATTGGTTGGAAAATAAATCTATTTATAATTAAAAAAAAATAAGAATTTTTCTTAATAATATCAGATTTCTTTGATTAATGGGATTTTCTGATAAAACTTTAATTTTTTTATACAACATTAGATTTTTGAATAAGTATTGTTTATATTTGAGACTTTATATTTTTGCAATAATATCATTAGATTTTTTGAAATGACAAATATCAATTTTACTGATTATTTTAAAAATATAAACATAATTTTATTTCATTTTTTAAATATAAAGCGTATTTTTCGGTGATTTTCAGAAGGCATATATTTTTAGAAGTATTATATTCAGATTTTTAAGACTGTAACGGATAACTGCCTTGAAAAATTCTCATAGGTGTGGATTTTATTTAATTAGTAATAATATTTATAAGGGTTGAATTTAACTAATACCACAACTAAATGCAGATAAAATGAAAGATAAAATGATAATTTTTTCCATATCATCGAAAAATGGGATGCTTAATTAATTAATCTTGTGATCTGGATGAAAGATTAATATTATTTAAGAAAAATATATTGCTTTATTATACGCTTATTTCAATCCTTAAAATATCAATTTTTTGAAGCTTTTGATTGTGAATTCAAAATTTTTTTGAGATAATCAAAGTGGAGTAATAATTAAATTCTTAAATGGATGTATATTTAATTGAAAAAAGTTTTTTTTAATAAAATGATATAGTTTCATCCAATAACAGAAAGCAAATTATTCAGAATATATAAATTTTACATGTTAAATTTTTTTATTTTTGTAATTTTTTACACCCGAGTAAAATGATACATTTATTTTATTTTATATATATTATGCCAAAAATATGAAAATGTCATCAATTAATTTTCAATAAAAAAAATTAGCCAAAAGAAATAATAAGTTTTTTTTTGAAAATAATCAATAAATTTTAGATTTTCATCAGAGATCTAACACTTTATTTAATCCTATTGTGAGCAGTTTTATGAAAATATATTCAATTTTTTATACCAGAAAAATTAAATATATTTTTTCATTTAATTGTAAAATTATACAATAAATATTTATTATTTTTAATAAGCATTTACTAAAAGTTTAAAAGTAAATCCATTAATTAATATTATTTAAAAAAAGAATTTTATTTTTTGATATTATTTTTATATATTAAATTTAATTAGTAAAAAAATACCAAGAAAAAAATCAACTGATTTCTTCCAACCCAATATTTTCTCCTCATCATTGATTTTTATGCATAGGATGTTGGTGATCATATTACCACACAAAGAGTAATAGTGCGGGCAACAATATTTGTAGTTAAAAATGGTTTTTTTTGCAAATAATTATTTGGATGTGTGTTTTTCAGCATTCTTTTGAACTCCAGTGGTAGTAAAAATCAATATCCCCCCAAGGATTATGAAAAATAACCAGAACCTCCTTTAATTTTGAAGATAAGAAAAAGAAGTTGGTAGATAAATTATAAAATTTTATTTCACATCCGAATCCCATCTTAGAGATTCTAATATCAGATTCTATTTTGGATCTGGTACTTGTGAGTTGAAGAAAAGAAATTCTTACAAGCATCTCCCATCTTCAAGAGCTGATTTGGATAATTTGAGCGATTTCTAAAAAGTCCATTACGTATTTTGAAAATTTCACAAATTCTTTCTTAGTGTTCAGGAAACACTATTTCCAAGTCTTGAAGTTCCTGGTACGAAATATTACTAATTATTCATTTAATTAACTATTTAATCTTCATTTATTCTTTTTTCTCAGATTTTGAAGTACTTTAATTTATCTTCCGGGTTATTAATTTGCATCTATTTGTCCATCTTTGTATAAAAGAGACCAAAGTACACAATTGGGACTTCATTAGATTTTTGATCAATTTTTAGTCCACATTTTAGGAATGTATTACTTTTAGAACTCCCGCTCTCTAGCTAATGTATTATTAGTTCTGACCTCGTTCAGAAATAGCTCCTCATAGAGTCTAGTAAGTACTCTTATTTTCAAACCACTAATTATCAGTCTTGGTGAGATATATATTATGCGCTGCAGCAAGATATTCACTGTTGAGTGTTTTTCTTAAGTTTTCGTCAATTTTTCTGATGGCCGAAAAACTGTTTCATTTTTTTTAAACATCGCTCCAATGTATTTTTATTCCTCGGATTTATTAATTATACTTAAATTGGAGGTGAAAAACATGTTTTTTTATTGATTTGATGCTTATAGCTCTAAAATCAAGAGTCCAATCTTATTTAAAGTTCAATAGACCATTTTATGGTCTTTCAAAATTGCTATTTTCAGCTCTGTACTAATTTTTGCTAAAACTAAATCATATTTTTCAAACAGAAATAATATGTTTATGTTTTATTTATTATTTACATACCCCTTTGATGTTTCTTCAAATCATCTTCGATAAAAATATCAGATAAAACCCTAGCCTATGGCACCCTCTTCTGACCCCACAGTTTTTTCCTAATGTATTTACTAAATTTTTTCCAACTCTGACGCATATTATAGAATTTTAGTAGATTTTATTAATTATTTACTTAAGATAACAGCAAATTTTCAGAAAACGAATTTTCGTGAGTGGAAATTGGAGTCGCGCAATGTCACAGTTCTTTGAAGTTTCTACGAAATAAGCTATATTATACAGCGCATTGATTTTTAGCAGGATTACTACTTCATATAGTAACATTTCCTGGGATAAAAACTCTTGTCTTGTTTCGAATCCTGCTTTTTCTGCAACTAAAATGTTTTTTTCTCGAAAGTACAACTCGTTTAATCTGTATGCGGCTAATTATTTTAAAATTATAACTGATATGGAATAAAGAATGATCATCTGTAGTTGTTCCGATCACTCAAATATCCTTTCTTTGGAACTTTAACCGATATAATATTGTTTATTTTTTCTGTGATATATGCAGAATTACAGATTTTGTTTTTTAAAAACCCCTTTTTTTCCTGAACATTCTGTGATTTTTTGTTAGTGAAATAAGAGAATCAATAAATTTCTTTTAAACCCATCTATATTATGTACTTTATTTTATATAGCTTTTTTATCTCCCTTCTATATATACCCAAATGATAGGAGCATCAGAATCGTCTTAATAATCAGTGAAATTATGAGCAGAATATTTCTATTTCACCAAGTCACAAATATTCGCTGTTGAATCTTGGGTTAATTATTTAAAATTACAAGCACAAATCTTTGATTTAGCGGCTTTTTATCTAGAAAAATATATCATTCTCATCAAATATTAGACTAATCGAAATCGATATTCTGTAAATAATTGAAAATTTAGCAACTGATATAATTATAGGGGGCTTTTTGCCATATAAATTTCACTCGCACTAATGCTTCCCAGAAATAAACCTCTCTTATAGATTTTTTTTGATATTGCAGCTTGTTTCTTGAGCTCAAATATTTATATCAATCCCCTGGAGGATCGAGAAATTCTTCTTGCAACTTAATTTGATTTTAAACTAGAAATATTTTTTTGATTTTGTGCCGTAAAGTTTCTGATTTTTGCATTCTACTAACCACGAAAATTTTCTTTTATAACAGAAACCCCTTTTTATTTTGTGTAGGATACTATTCATACTATCTTACATTTATTAAAGAGAAATAAATATATCATCTCTGGAAAATTATTCCTTATTTCACTTAATTTACTTAATTTATCTTTAGAGCAGCTTATTGAAGTTGAAACTGCTCCATGTTACACCCTAAAATAATGGAGAGATTTTCAGAATTTTCTACAAATTTGATAAACTTTTCATATAATAATCCGGATGGCATAAATATTCATCCCATATGACCTATCATAAGACCAATTTTTTCTTTGTTGATCTGCGATTCAATTCAATTTTTTAAAGTTGATACTTATTGTTTTATTCCAATTCTTATTATCGATATCTCTTTTTTATTTATTTCAATATTCAATACACTTATTATTAACTCAGATTATTTGGTTTTTTTGTCTTATTGCTTCTGCATAACTCATTTATTTGTTCAGAAGTTAGTTTTTCATGCGAAATTTCAGTATAGATGTGAGCTTTGATACGGAAACTCCAAAAAAAACTCTCTGATAAAATTTCCTTATATTTTACAGGAGATCCTATTTGAGTGACTATGATTCTCGTTGATATATATAAAACGCTCACATTTTTAAATTACAGCGAACCCCCCCCCCTCATTGACCTCATATAATATTTTTTTTCACATTTACATATTTTCACCTCATAACTCTACATCTGGATGATTTTTCGGAGATCACCGTTTGCTAAATGTATATTAGGGTCGATTTATATTCTTACAGAAAACGACCTTAGCATATATTCGACTCCTTTGATTCCTTACATGTTATAAGACATAAATTACAACTTTGAGTATTAAAAAATCGATTTTATTTGTCTATTCTTTCATTCTGACGCTTATGCAATCGAAAATTACCTATTACCCTAAAATTAAGCTCCAATCCCCCTAAAATTTAGATTCTTTTGCTTGAGAAATGGTGATTTTTTATCTAAAATAACCTCATATATCCGTTATTTACTATTTAGCTCTACTTTTTTGATTTGAAGATGTTCTTTCAGGGTCTTGGTGTACATATTAATTATTTTTCTAACAATAGATATGCTCAGCTCTGAGATTTTCCAAATGATTTGGTTTCTGACTTGACTACTACTTAATTTTATCTTGCTATTTTTACAACCAATACTAATAAATAATTAGGTTTCTTAATAACTGCAGAGCTACTCATATTTGAGCCCCGATCAGGTTGCTTTCTTTGATGGCTCTTACAGTTAAGACAAAATATTTACTAAAGATCTTATAGCCCTAAATTATTTATTAATTTAGCAGTTTTTTAATCCTTTTACAATTATTTCTGATATTATATTTCTATCTTGCCATTAAAGTCTTTTTAGGAGCTCATTCTTGCGCTTAATATCAATCGACGGATTGAAGAAACGATTCAGATATACAAGATTCAGTTCTTTCACAAAAAGCCTCTATTTTCTTCACAAATTTTACGATAAAACCTATTCCCGAAGCATTTTCAGTAGCTTATTCAATATTAACTATGTAAATTTATTAATTTGCTTTGTTAAAAAAAATTCCTATATTTTTCATATTTTAAGGTCGTTGAAGTGCCTTAGATTTTATTATTTCAACTCTTAAGCTGACAATTCTGATGATAATTTTCTAATATGGCCCTATTTCAGAGACAATTTTCTTTTTTTGGTTTTTAAAATGTATTTCTGAGACTATCGATACTTTTTTTAATATTTTAAAATTGCTAAGTTTAGATGTTTTTGATATTTCAGATCCCTTCATTGTTATTTTCCTTTATTTTGATGCCACTTTCTTGGTTTTGTAGAATTTTTTTTCGATTTTTTTGTTATTAGAGCCATTTTTGTTTGATACCAAGGGATATTTTTAATTTTTTTCTGTTAAAATTGCTTAATTTATTAAATTCCTTCCTATTCTCATTTTTTCTAATAATTTCATTTTAGCTCGCTTATTGTATTTTCTTGAATATAACTTTCTTTATATTGCTGGTATATTTTTGATATATCCGAGTTAAAGTGATGTTGTTTAACAGCTTATTTTTCCATTTAGTGAGCTTTTTCATCTTTAAGACGCGTTTTTTCCTGATTTTTTTTTTTTGAAAATAAGTTTAGCAGTTAAAATTCACACCCTTATAGCTATAATTTGTACCATCTTCAGTTTCAGTTGATTCGCTTGTCTCTGAGTCTTCATATATACCTTTTATTCTTAGAAGTTATTATACTGTAAATTCCAAGTTATTAACTTGATATTAATGAAATTTATATCTTTTTCCTGAAAAAATACCCTTAAGCACCGCATTACTTTTGCCAAAAATCTCTTGAACAAAAATCTCTTCCGTTGCAGTTATATTCCTTATAATCATCATTTTAATGAGTTCCATTATGATGATCATAATTTTAGAGGTTAAGTGAGTATCTATCCCATATTTTTGCTTTTTAAGTTTTCAAAACGGTTTTCTTTCATATCTGAGCTCGTTTATATATTGAGTTCATGTAATAGAAAAATTGTAAACCCCACACCTACCGCAATCGATATGAGAGCATACATTGCACTGATCGCTGTAAAACAAAAACTTGGTGATTTATTATCACCGAATTTTGAGATTAAATGTCTTAATCCTGCCGCGTTTTTTATTATTTAATTGCTGTTTTTTTTTTGAATTCACAAAAATGTTTCATTTTCAATTATTCGGTTGTTTTTTTCTGGTAATTATTTGTGATTACCGAGTTCAACTTTGATATCTGAGATTTAAAATATCAAATTAGATCTTTAACAGATGAAGATGGTCGCATCACCCTTTAATTATTCTTTTTAGACTAGTTTTTTAAACTGTATTCCTGATACATTCTATAATTTCTATGTGTATGAATTTTCACTTTTACCCGATCCGATTCAGATTTTTAATTCAGGACAATCTCATTTCTATTTTGTGATCAGAGTTTCTTATCAGCAATATAGGAAGTTTTCTATTATGATCCTTATTCTAAATAAATAAGGTCCATGCAAGATTAATCAATATCAATGGATTTAATTTCACTTCACTTCTCAGCTCATTCGGTCTATATTTTAAAATCCCCATACTTTTTTTTTCTTTGTTTAAAATTTTATGCGATTATATTGGATCCTTGAAAACGATTCTTTAAAAAGGGAGAGGGTTATATATATTTTTTTAAATATATTTCTATAAGTCAAATTGAAATTCCGGGTCAAATTATGACTTAATTTACCAAATTGAGTGTATTTTTTTACCGGAGAAAAAGTAAAAGGATAAATTGTAAAATAGAATGTAAATTATTGGATATTAATCAAATATTAAATTATTAAACAATACAAATTTAATTTTTTACCAATACGCTTTATTTTTTCACAAGCCTTTTTATTTCTTTACAGGAAATTTTTTCTAGATTCAAAAATATTAACTTATTTTCAGTACAAACCTCAAACTGTTCTCTAAATGGACACAATCTATTTCTTTTTGATCATTTTTATTTGGAATATTTATCAAACGTTTTTAGCAAAATACTGATAGTAATATATATTTCATAAAAATAAAAAAGCATATAAAAAATGAAAATAGTATTTGGGAGGTATCTTATAACTTAATTATAGTATATTTTAGGAGTATTTACTGGGTTTTCATGAAAATTTTACCCTCATTTTATATAAAGGATCAATTGGTATTAATAATTTTGCCATTTTCACCTAATAAGATCAATTTAACTGATCTTTAAAAGTTTTTAAATTAAAATTTAAACTCATCTAATATTAAAAAATGATATAAATCTGCAAAATTTCACTTACAGACTTATGATCGCTTTTCTGAGATTTGCTAATTATCGATTTTTTATAAAATGAACATTTTTTTTGGCTTAATATTGATAGATTATTGACAAGAAAGTTTCACTAAACCCCAAAATAAAACTTTAAATGGGTAGCTTAATGTGTGAATATAGTGCATATATAAATTATTAAAATAGTAAAATAATTTATAATCTGTATAACTCCCAAATATTAAATATAAAAAATTAAAAATACTTGTATACTTAAATATTATTTATATTCTTCACTTTTTAGTATTTTATTTCTTCAGTAAGCTTTTAATCCGATGGAAACTTCAATCATTACATTTTTTTTAGAATGTCTGAGTGAGATTATAATTATAAAACATAATAATTTAAATAACCAATTGAATAAAATTTTGATTTTTTTTATTGAAAAAGGAAGATCATTTTGAGTGATAGAATCAAAAAATCACCTTTTCTACCCCTGAATAACTTTATTGTGTAAACTGAACCTATTTTTTAATTTTATATACCAAAGATAAAAAAATATAAATGCCAATTTTTTTTAAATTAGGGATCCATGTTATTTTAGAATTATTATTTTTCCATATTTCTTAATTTTATTGTATAATTCAATTTAACTAAAATTTATTATAAAAATTTCATTTTATATTGTATTTATAGAACAAAACAAAAAAATTTTTGTTCTAATCTATCACACAGCTAAGGATAGCATTTTTCATTATATTTTTTTTATTTGCGGTCTTCTCTTGCAATTGATGTGTGTTATATTTAGCATATTTGCTCTGTTGACATTGAAAAGAAATATGTAAACGTGGACATATTTTTTCGAGAAGCACATAACACGAGAAAAACTTTCCAGCAATAATATTTGATATTATTAATACAAAAATAATCAATTAATACTTTAATATACTATAGTAGAATCAAAGTCGATGAAAGATCTTTTTTTCATTAAATTTTTAATGAAACCTGATAATTTTTTTGCTCTGAAATCTATTCCAATAAAAATATGGTCTGTCAAAAATATTCACTTAATTTAATAAAGTACAAAATTTCCATTTTCTTCTGGGATATCTTGTTATAATTCAGTTTGTCAATGTTAGTTAAATATAAATTCTATGAATTACTCAAAGTATTCTTTGAAATTTTTGTAAATTATAGGAGCGATACTCTTTTTCATTATGTATAATTATCCTTAATAGTTTTATTACAGGGTTTTTCATTCAAATAGAACCTTTTTTTTATTCCAACAGACCATTTTTTTCTGGATCTGTGGGGACATTCTTATATCCAATAATTCACTTTAACTTATAGGCATTAATTATGTCATTATTGGTTAAATTTCTATTTTGCCTAGGCATTACAAGTTTTTTCTTTTTGATAGGTATAAATAATTATTTAATCCAATGATAACGCTTTTTATATTTTCATCAAAAAAATAGCCGCGAAAATCTAAAAAAAGGGTCTATTGAAATCAAAAAAAAGCTTCTATTGAAATTAAAAACCCTGTAAAGCTTTCCAAAGAATTAATAACCAATGGAGTAAAAATTTCAGTTCTTTATTCTAATTTATATAGCTAATAAAATAAAATAATTTTTTGAATCACACCTTTGACATAAAATGTTTTAGATCATATTATGATTAAAGGTGCCTTAAATATTTCAAAAAATCTCTGTTTTTCCATCGATTTTACCTTATATATGGAATTTTTGATATAAATTCTATATTTAGCTTTACCACTTCTGAGAATGTCAATTTTTTTTTAATAAATAGTAATAGAAATTAAACCTTCTCATTAAAAAATAGAGAATTTATTTAGCTTTAGTTACTGCTTTAACCAATCCATATATTATTATTTATGTAGATTACATACATCCAATTTTTTCTATCTCATATTTAAAATTTTTAATAAACATAATTAGAATTTATAATCATTATTTCGGAATATTCCTATAGCTAAATTTATTAATATTAGGCCTATATCCGAACAAACTGCTACTATTACGGTTTATAAATATATAAGCAAACGGAAAGTATATCGATATGCAGATTGCTTGACTTTGGAAATGAATTTATAAGTTTTTTGATTTCATTAAATCTCTAAATTTTTATATATAATATGAATAATATGCTATATAAAGATCCTAGAAACCTCCGATTTAACCATATTTTTACTAAGTTTCAGTAGGGACGGAGTTTTAACCATTTTTTTTCGACGATATCATTATCGATTTTTGTATAAACTTTTTTTAAATTAACATCCTTTCTATCCGAGTCCAACTTTGTTTTGTTTTGTTTTTTTGGTTTAAATTCCAGGCTGTAGTATTTTTAAAAAAATACTTTATAGAAAGCTAAGCGTTTAACTATACAGAATTGCAAACGTTCACAAACACTGATTGTTATTATCTGGCCTGAATTTTCCTTGAATGTTTTTAGCTCTCCCCTAAAAACAAATCTTTTAAGGTTAAAAGCGTATTGCACTGTATAGCTTTGCTGATTTTAAGTTTTGGTGAATGTAAATCTTAATTTCTAATATTCTAACCATAAGTATAATTTTCAAAGGTTTCCAGTATCCAAAAAATTGAATAATTTTCATAAATATTTAATTTATATGAAAAAATCGATTAAAATTTTTAGGTGTATTATTGATTTCGAGACAATAAATAATTTATTAGTAAAATTGGGCCATTTTCAAATGATACTTATCTAATTTGATCAATAATTTTTATTTAAAAAAAATCAAAATTTTTACGTTTTACAAATGGAATTTTGGCATTTCAAAGGAATAAATTTCATGTTTTTCAAATCGGATTTCGGAATTATAAAAATACGATTTTCCCATGATTTAAATCATTTTTTAGCATTTAAAAAAATAATTTTTCATCTTTTAAAAATTCTAAATATAGAAATTATGCAAATTGGAAGCTGTTTTTTTTTTAGCATATTGAATTTTTATCCATTTTCAAATGAAAAAGTAAATTTTTTTTGCAAATCTCATTGGGATATTTTAAAAATAATTGAGCCGAAAAACTAACCATCGAAATAAACCGATTTTGGGTGTTCTATAGGTAATTTTTTAAAAGTTCTATAATTTAACTTTTGAGAAGAAACTTGTTTTTTCAAAAGATCACAATTTTTTTTATGAAATTTACAGCGGAAATAGGTTTAAATTTATATTTTATAATTGATTAGGATATAAGGGCTTAAATCTTTAAAGTTGATGGACTATAAAATTTTGTGTTTATAGAAGAAAAGAGTTATGTTACAACTAATTTTTGCAAAACATCTCCTTAAGTTATCCCAGAAAATATTTTGAAGCGACTCTTCAAATAGATCTCAAATGGATAAATATCTATTTTCTGGATATCTGATATTGTACCCAACATATATTTTTACATTGCAGAATATTTTCTCAACTGGATTTAGCATATAGGAGTATGAGGATAAAAATATCAATTTGCAGCCATATTGAGACGCAATTTCTCTTTTTTTTTCTTTCACTTTTGAGTGTTCTTGCGTTATCAAGTATTATGTAACTTCTATTGAGAATTTCATCGGCCAATATTACATACATGAGCTCTAAATTGAAATTTATTAACAAAGCTGCATTTACAGTTCTAATAGTTACTATTTTGTGATGTAAGATTTTTTTAAAAATTATTTGATATTATTAAGTTAAAATTTCTTGCGCTGAAGGTTGGGAGCGTTACTGATACGTTATTTAAAATATCCGGTTTAGCTATAGTCATTCTAAATTGGATATTAAAACCCTATTCTTCTATAAATATGCAATCGCTTTTATCTGCTGCAACATTATAGTTAAAAAATCTGGCATGTAAAGCTCTGTTTTCAAGAATTTATCGGAAATTTACTTTATCTAGTTCTCATTTTTTCAAAATAATAATTAATTTTTTTTAGTCTATTTTAAACAGACGAACAAATATAGATTGATGCCTAAGTTTTCAAATATTTTCCCCTCGATTTTATTTAAAGTTATTTCTGGTTTCCATTTAAGTAAACCTTCTATCTGAGCATAAAGCATTATATTTTAAATTTAAATTCAGTCCCTTTTCATCAAAAGTGTTTATTGGGATCACTGGCTGAGCTGGCTCTTCAAAAAAAAAAAAAAAAAAGTTTTTTTGGCTACAGAAAAGAGCCTCTTAGCAGACCCATATTTTATTCCTAAAATTTTCTGATGCATTTCTTGTTGACATCCCGTTTTCAAAAAACAAATGAAAACGATATCTGTTTTAATTTCTTTGTGATTTTTTTATATTTTCTAGAGATTTGGGTTTTAAATACATCCTCATTCTGAGGCTGATTAATAATAGGATAATTTTATCCGAACTAATTTCACAAAATAGTTTTACCAGCGTTTTTTTTTTTGAAAAAAAACTGCGATCTTTTGAAAAAACAAGTTTTTTTATCAAAAGTCAAATTGTAGAACTTTTAAAAAATTATCTAAAGAACACCCAAAATCATTTATTTCGATGGTTAGTTTTTCGGCTCAATTATTTTTAAAATAGCCCAATGAGCTTTGCAAAAAAAATTTACTTTTTCATTTGAAAATGGATAAAAATTCAATATACTAAAAAAAAAAAAAAACAGCTTCCAATTTGCAAAAATTCTAAAAAATGATTTAAATCGTGGAAAAATCGTAATTGTATAATTCCAAAATCCGATTTGAAAATGTGAAATTTATTCTTTTGAAATGCCAAAATTCCATTTGTAAAACGTAAAAATTTTGAAATTTTTTATAAAAAAATTATTGATAAAATTAAATGTGTTTTTTTTTTTTAAAAAAAACGGTTCAGTTTTACTAGCAAATTTTTTATATATCATTTAATATATATTAAATAATTAAAACAAAAGAATTTTCTTGCTATTTTTACCCCGATTAGATTTTTATTATAAATTGATGCAGTTTTTTTTTAGATTAAAAAGTATTAAATCTAAAAAAAAAAAAATTGTCTCTGAATCTCCTTTTTTTATTTTTTATAAGCTTGTAAATTTAATTGTAATATATATTGACATATAGGATCTCTTTGAAATTATTTGATAAAAACTTGATTAAAAAAAAAAAAAA
>LSSL01002382.1:0-18428 GCA_001953115.1 Smittium mucronatum
CCCCCCCCCCCCCCCCATCTTTCAAAAAAACTCGGAATTTGCTTTAAGAAGGCTATTCAATTTTATAAAAAGTCGGTCGAATGAGTTTTAAGTTTTGAATTCCGTTAAAAAACTAGGGGCTTCAGCACAAAATTATTACCCAAACCATGAGCGCTATTTTCCATTAAATCGATTACGGAAAATTCGTTTTAAACTTAATAATACATTCTGTAAATGCCGTTTGAGTTTATTTTTTTCTTCAAATCCATTTATCCTCGCTCTGGAAGCTCTATAACTTGCGACGTTGGTTAAGAAAAACATTTTAATATACCAATCCTTGAATTTAAAATCATTTGGATCAGTGGATGTTGATCAGAAATTTGGGTAGAGAAAAATTTAAGATTGATGGCTTTGACTTGGAGCCAATTTAAATTGCTTTTACCACCCCTTTCCCTTTCACTCCGTCTCCCGGAAGAGATTTCTGGCTTTAGCCAACTGGGACTCTTTGAAAACGCACACCTGACTCTTATTTTTACTTTGTGAGACGGAATAGATTTAGTTTTTAACCTACAGATCTTCCCGCTTATATACTCATTTATTTGCTTTTAATTCAAAAATCCTCGGTCTAGATTTTCATGAGTGTGTATTTTGTTTATTAGACTGTGTTTTTTTGCTATTTTTGAAATTTTCGATTCTTTTATTTTATTTGATAAGCGCTGGGCAATCGGAAAACCCTCAACTTGCATTCTCCCGAGTTTTTGAGGCCCAAACTTCAGTCCCAGCTGTAAAAATTTTAGATTGATAAAAGAGATTTATATTTATATTTATATTTTCAATCCACAGTTAATTTTAGATTGGCTTCTTTTATTATTACTATATAGCATGGTAATGGTATTCCCTTTTGTTTTATATTTTTAAATGGTATTTTTTATCAACCTTGCATTTCTAGTTGTTAAGGTAGCCATTCAATCATTGATGAGAAATTTTATCGGGTTGTCTATATAAATTTTTAATGTCATTCACTTGTGATATGCATTCCCTCGAGCAGTACTTGTTTTTTGTGGAGACCTATTTTATCCCCAATTCGATTTGGATCCATTCCATGTCAGCACATTTTCCCGCTTTGACGACCAATCTTATTTGCTATCGAATACAGTCTGTATGGACCAAACTCTCGTTTTAATTATAGAAAAAACCATTTCCAGTGCAGCAGTAAAAAGGAATCAGAACCCAGCTCATGGATTTTATTTTTATGCTCGTGGGCAAGTCAGACCGGCTTTAAAGCCTATATGCTGCACAAAGAGTCTTTACAACACTTAATTTTTCATTTTTTCTGGCTCATTATACTTTACGTTTATTGCTAAAATGTACTTAAAATAAATATATTGATCAGTGTTGGGAATTTCCAGGTCAATTTTTGTTAATTCAGACGGTAGGGACCTGGTGGCAGTCATTACGCCACACTTTGGAACATTTACAGTCATTTCTATGTGTTTGGCCAATCGGTGATTTAATTTAATACCAACTGCGTTTGGGCCTCAAACTCGGCCAATAATACGGTGTCATTAGCAAATAGCAATCTGGGTATTCTAGGCGCAATCTCATGAACAGACATACGCTTTATGCCCTTAAAAAAATCGTTAATATAAATCCTTAAGAGCATCGGGGATTCTGTAAAGATTTGTCATGGTTCAAATATGTATTAAGCAAGTTCGGAGGCATATTCACTGGGTTAGCTCTTATAAAATATTTGTTTGACCTTCCCCCCTCCTTGTTCTCACCGCTAAACTTCCCCACCACCATTGAAAATAGATCCACAGAAAAATGAAGTAAAATTCGAGCGATCTATAAATAAATAAGGTGATTCTCGTAATCGTGGAAATATCTTTGCCATTGTTATAATGTCTAAATAACCCATGTACTTAGTCATTATTAACTATTTTTAACAAACCAAGGAGAGCGAACGCTACATGAAAATTTTAATTTACGATGATAGATAATCAAATACGACCAAAAAACAAGCAAAGGGACAAATACATAACATTAACCATTGGAAAAAATGAACAATTTTAAAGAGTAAAGTAGTAAATTGTAGTATAGTACAAGAATATATTAAATGCAAATTTAAACGGGTCTAATGATAGTGAAAAAAAACTTGTTAGCGAAAAAAGCAAAATGATGATCACACTGTTTGAAGAGCGTTGGGCCACAAATAAACATCATTGGTGGGAGCTATACAAGACCCGTGATGAAAATCCTGATACTGGAGAGATAGAACAAGAGCAATCCTTATCAGATCAATTACAGTATCCCGAGAAGGTAACTGCGGCTTTCCAAAGGTGGAATCGAGGATATTATCAATGTCAGTTTGATCATGAACACCTTTAAGAGATCCGTCATCGAGAAAATCAGCGTTGGCAACAGGTGGATTTAGAAAGCAGCTGTTGACAACTATATAACCGTTTCTAGAGTTCCATTTGTTTTTGCTGATACTATCGCTTCCAACATCCTTTTTAGGATTGAATTTGACAATGGGACTACTAGCAACACTATTGGAGGTCAAATTAGATTGGCTACTGGTAGATGAAACAGATCCAGATGTTTCTGATAAAGAACTAGAGCTTAAACTTAAAGAATCTATCTGCTTTTTAAGGTCAGCAACTAGAGATTTCAGGTCAATATTCTCCCTTTCAAGAGCATCTTTTTCAGCACAGACAGTCTTAAATCTGCTCTCCAAATCAGAAACGTATTCTAGAAAAAAACATTAAAAGTAAATAAAAGCAATATTGATTATAAAAAGTTAATAACGAACCTTTTTTGCGCATTCTAAACTTTCTGGCTGATATCATGTTTTTGAATTTCTTAGATTCAGTTGTGGACATATCAGACATATGAAAATCAAAGCTATTGATCACGTTATGGTCCATTTTTAATGAGCCATCACCAAAAGCAGGAGAGCTAGCAACTTTGATTTTATTTTTTGACAGAGAATTTCTAGAATTTTTTTGGAAAAATGATTTTTCAGAATTGGCGCCGTTGATGGCAGGTTGCAGAGGAACAAGCTTTGGCCGTAAATTTGATAGTCTCTCAACAGAGCTGGGTACAGAAGAGTTAGGGGAAACGATGTTATGAGGGCTTTGAATGTTATTGGTGTTTATTGAAGGGGCTGGATAAATGTTTTCAATGTAAGGGAATTGGGATTGGACTTGATGTTCTTGCTTTGGAACTAACAAAGGAAGATTGGCATCAAGTGGGGGAGATAGCTGCTGCTGAGGGGCTATTGGATCTTCGAGCTTATTATTTTGCTGTAGCAATTCAGAGATCATAAGGGCAATCTGCTGGGCTTTGAAATCATCATCTACAGCAGTTTCTTGTGGACCGAGAGTCAAACCGTTATTAGAAACATCATTGTATAACATTGAGTTACCGTGTGATGAAAGATTGTATGGATCGACAACAGCCGATGAAGCACCTTCAAGGAAGCCTGACACATCATCTTGTTGAGGGCTTTGATTAAACATGCAATTCATTGGAGAAGATGGGCTTATTTCTGACAAACCTGGGAACAAAGAAGATTCGTGGTCTTTTCCAAACAAGGAATCATCCAAAAACTGACTCATAGTGAGATCCATGATAAAGTAAGAATTGAGACTTTAAGGAAGGACGGAGATAAAGTATTGAGTAATTGGAAGAGTAAAGTACAAAATTGAGATAAGTGAAACAAAAGTGTGTAAAAAATATTTTAGATAATATAAAGAAGGGAGATGAAAAGCAAAACAGAATTTAGAGTAAATATATACTTTATTGGGGGTAAATAGCATTTGCACTGTCTCCACAATGTTTGGGTGTGATTTGCGGGAGTACAATGTAAATCTCACAAATAGGTTTGCTTTGAAGCATTGGATGCATGTATTAATAATAAATGCGCAAAAATCAAGTGAGTTCCCTATTCTAGGATATGGATCTTCGCACTTAATCACCAAGCAGTTTAATTTAATCAACTTTTAATTTAAAGGTATTTATTGGTCCACTAAATCCACTGATACCTGAGATTCTTTATTAGAAAGCTTTGCAGATGGTTTCACAATATTATAACCTCTTTTAGATGTAACCGTTGAATATCCTGATTAATTCTACCTCCAATACAGCATCTCTCTGGACTTAAACCATCATTGCCAAGAATTCGCAAAACTAAACTGTCCTTTCTCTTAGTAAGTGAAATTGATGTGCTTTATATAATTTAACCTATGGAAAAGCACTATATTAACCCAATCATAAATATCCAATTTGTGAACATATATTGCTTATAGAATCGAGACTGTTTTTTTAGCTCTACGGTTAGAACTGCTTATACGAGAGTGGTCTGTTTTGCAGCATTTTGAGAATAAGCGGGAAAATGTGGTTAGATACCCTAATTAATATAAAAGGGCAAATCATTTTCACGGTATCAGCCGTTTTAGCAAAGATTGGGTGTTGATTGAAGGATGAAAACTTATGTTTTTCTGTTTACCCTTTCGAAATTGGGGTTCAAAAATAGCCCCGCAATTTTTACGAGTAATGTGGTAGCTAGTTCAATTTACTGGGAAATAACTGGACATGTTACTTTATTCGATTAGTCGAAATGATTAAACCAATTAATAAAATAATATTTGCAAATGAGCCCTATAATTCAAAATTTTCTATGGGGTTCTATCAGATGAGGAGAGGAATTCCATAGGCTGAAAATCAATATATGTTTGCATTAAATCTTCTAATATTTGTGGCCAATAAGAAAGGCTTCAGCCAGGTGCCAAGGGGTATAATTTTGAAAATTTTCATCAAGCTAAAATTATACACAGTAGCTAGGAGGTCTAATTATAGAATGTGGGACATAAATGGAAATACCGACATATTTCTACACTGACAAATGCTGCGAAACAAAATACCGCCCAATGAGCAATCTAAACATATGTTGTGACATTTCATAAGAATAACATGATAAACGCAGTTAATTGTTTTCAAGGAAGCGAAATAATAGTAGTGGTACAAGGACAGTATTTATTTTTTCTCTCAACTTGATTCGATTCTTTCAATTAGTAATGTTTTAATTTAGGGTCCAACTGGGAATGAAGGACTCACAAGTATGAATATTCAATGATCTAAACCCAGAAAAGGTCAGTCTCTTCAGATTAGCACAAATTCGGCATCCATTTTTCGGCTAACACAAATGCGCATTTGCAATTAATAATTTTTTTTAGTTATGCACATAATTTGCTGATAGTTTATCTAGAGCGGTTTGGGGTTTGAAAGGACCAAATCTCAAAGAATTGCCTCGATATTTACTAGATAAGTGTAAACTTATAACTGAAGATGTGCATAATGTTTTTTTTTATATAAAGAATTCGAAAATTATCAATACTTTTATATACTTTTAGAATAGGCGGTAATAAAATACAACATTCTTCTGTAAATCTAGCTATTTGATCTCTGGCATCCATTGCTCATTTCTATAATTTAGTTGACACAGGATAAAAGTGCTTATTAAAATAGGTGGTCATTTATATTTTGATCTGAAAGTTGTAAATGGATTTTATTTAGAATATCCTTAAAAACAACATTTTATTAGATGTGCGTTCAAAGCTCCTAGTATAACCATCTTGTAAATTGATTAGTTCTATTAGAAGCTAATTTTTTCAGGGGCGGTATTTTCTTAGTTATATCATGTTTATGAACCCAACAGATTTTACCAGGCTTACTAATAAAATTGAGATACAAAAGAAAAACAAAGCTATTAATCAGATGGTAGCATATAAAAACAAAGCTACTCATTTTTTTAGCCAATAACTGTGAGCGATTATTTTCTGAGATGAACAAACTGCGTAAAATATGAATAAATGGCAGACTTTTTGGTATACAAAGCGTTTTACTTATCTCTATAACATTCAGACAGCTTAATTGTGCCATCATTGATGGCCATTATTCACCATACCTTAGTTAAATTTAAAATAAATTAGTATTCCATTGGCTATTTGGATTTAATTGTTCAATTTATATCTGCAATTTTATCAAATGAGAGTAATAGTTACTCTGGGCGTTAAAGAGTTTTTTATTCCCTTTCTAAAAAAACCCAATTTTGAAATAAATTGTTTTTTATTCGTTTAAAAGGAAAATTATGGCAAATACTATTTGTGAGATATGTAGCCAGTTTATTTGGGAAATTCTATGAGACCAGAATTTTTAACACTATTTATACAATTGGATAATTTGTAATTTGTACTACTACTTTTTCAACAGTGAATGAAAAACTCACTAATAATAATGATAATAATTTATCATATTTTGCCAATAACAACGGTCTCTGATTTATTTTATTTTTTTACCCATTAGATTTATGCTATTTGTTGGTAATATTTACAGATTAGGAAGACAGTAAGAATTTAACGCTCTACAGGACCAAAAATTTATTGAATTCCTATTTGCGAAGTAGTATTTATATTTCGTTAATAATGATATTTATCCCAATTATAAAAATAAATTGTTTTTATTGACCATAAAACTGTGCCCATTTTTGTACAGCCAGTCCTGAATTGATTAATATATAAACATCTGTCTATAAAAAGAACTTCATTTACCGCATTACTGAATATCAATTAATGCAATTAAACTATTGTATATTGCAATTAATTTAATTATAAAGCTATACGGAAAGAATTTTTGAGCCTCAAGAAACCCCCACATATATTATCGATTGACATGGGCCTAATCGATGCGAGAATGTAATTAACGTGTGGATGTGTGGAGATTTGATTACAACAACGTTTGTAGCACAAAATTCCTGTCCAACCTCGAAAAAATATCTGAAATCAATTTTGTGTTTATGGAATCTTATTCGCTATACCTGTTATTTATTAGTAGAAAAAATCAGTAAAAACTACGAAAAAAATTAATATATCAAGTGATTATAATTTTTTCCATCTGGTCTACTGACTGTGTACCTGATGTAAATCGGTGCCATATCCACCACAAAATACATTCCACATGACATCACAAAATTAACATGATTGGTAGAAGATAGATACACCAAGAACTACGCTCCGAATAAACAAACACAAGTTTATTTCGATAGATGGGCCCCTAGTTAGGGCCTAATTCTAACAGAATTGATAAAATGTGTATCCTTGTTAAATAATACTGAACATTCCTCCCCAACTCTCCTACAGCAGGCTGATAAGAGTGGAAGCACTGACTCACATATTGATACTTTTATAACCCAAACCAGTTTTTGTGCATAGTCAAGAATAATCTATCTTCTCACATTGAGTTACAATTAGGCATGCCAATATATTTCAAAACTATCCATAAAAATATTTTATTAGTGAGTTAATAAGATTCGCCGTTTTTCAGTTATGCCATGGTGGATTTAACTATGTATATATAACTAATCTCATCAATGGTATTGTACTCTGGAAAGATATCTAGCCTATTTTTATATAAGCGAACTTTATTTAACGCTTGATACTTCAAAAAATATATTTTTTAGAAAAGATTGGCTGATTAATTATTCTAACTAGAAATTTATTTTTAAATTATTTTTTAAAAAGTTGGCTTCATTTAAATTGGTTTAAATTATAATCAACTAATAAAAAAATAAACCGGAAAATCCTCTTTTCTATCACTATAAAATTCGAGATTTACAAAATACCTGCATCTTCGAGCCTGAAAGGTGCACTTCACAAATAAATTCTCTACTGCATTAATGTAAAAAAAAACACAAAAAACTCGGGTACATTATCATATGTACCTTTTTCTGATGTCTTGTTGAAGTATAAAATCGATATAAAATTATATTCTCTGTAAAGAAATTCGGTTAAACCCAAAACACATGTCATATTGAAAAAAGAGTATTGGTAGTGAAAACAGAATACCCCTTAATCTTTTGTGGCCTTAATTTATTAATCAATATTACTGAATCCTTATTTATAAAAACCAAATTTATCCTTTTAAAGATAAAAGTATGAGGGCTTTACCCAATGAACCCCCAGGTATAGATGTCAAAAGTATTGCCTATAGATTTTTTAGTGCTCCGAAATAAAATCTAAATCCAATCAACTAACTTTATCCAAATTGGGATTACATGATAGTAGATCCTAAAACATCGTCCTTCTCTAGACCCAAAGTATTCAGTAGATCTGCTCAAAAAAAGTGTTATGGACTTGGCCAATAACTGATATAAAGAAAAAATACTCCAAGGTAAAACTCACTAATGGAAGCTGCTAAAACAAAATACCATTATTTGAATGATTCCAAACTGATAAAAAGCCAATTGGTGATATTATTTTGAAAATCGGGTAATTGAGGGACTAAATACGTCTATATAAAATATAGAATAAGGGTTCTTTTTGAACGCTATCCCCACCAGTTCAATATAAAATATTTCTATTTTGCGATTATTTTTTCTTTCACCATTTACCACTTTTTCAAAAAGTCAGAAGAAATTTCACTAGTGATAACTATGTATGCTTAGCAGCCTTTAATCTGTGTGCTCATTGTGTTCATCAGTCTGTATTTCCGAATGTTTAAAAAAAAAACCTTCATCTCTTTCATTCTGTCACAAATGGTCAAAATTTTACCTCAAAACCACAAAAGTGTTATTTTTTAATTTCACCGAGTAAATTTTTTGCATAGTGATAATCATTAACAAAAATGGAATATATGAATTGCTTATCAATAATTATAATAATATGGGTCTTAAATACATAAAGGAACCTTACTTCCAGCTAAAAGTTTTATCGGGTAATTATGTAAAAATCTAAATCGTCGAGATAACGATATATCATGTGTGGTTACACCCCTTCAATAACAATTGCTATATTCTTTTCTCCAGTTTATAAATATTAAAAATAAGCTTTTTTTCTATTATCCAATTATGTTAAAATTTTCATATCTGCAGATCACACCTATTATATGGAGTTTATACAAATCTCTTGGCCAATCGAAACGATATACTCATTTAGAATCAATTATCACTGTTTTTTTTGCATCGCAGAATATTATTGTAAGATAACGTCAATTACCACTGAATAAATATCAAAATTTGCATGATATTAGTAAAATAGTAGCCAATTTTAGCTTACAAGGAATTAAAGCTAGATGTTTAGCTAATGGGAATATGAAAATCTTTAGGCAAAAAAAAGCTCATTGCAGGCAATAAATGAATTCGCAAATATATCGCGATCTCAAATCTTAACTTCGAGCAGAAATTCGATTTGATGATATTCAACCACTAGTATCTAATTACATATCCAAAACAATCAACACTTAGCGGGAATTTAGAAGCCGAACTCCAAGCTTACTAGTAATAATAAAAATTATTCAAAAGTAGTGGATGCAAATATCTTATTGTTTTTCTTGGACCTGTGTATATTACCAAGTCTATATTCGATGAATGAAAATTCGGTTCAAAGCTGAAAGTCGTTCCTAGTCGTTTTGCCAAACTCGTAAAAATACATGGTGAATAAAACCAATGGCGGTTACGGCTTAACCTTTCCCGGACCCAAATATTTGCCTCATCCCTATTTGTGCATATTAACTATTTATTTTAGTTAAGTTTCTCGATTTATCCAATAACACATAAATATTATTAATTTGATGTTGACATTGAACTAAAAATTAAAGCCATCTTTGTACCATCAGTCCTGAAACGGAAAAGTAAATTAAACCAAGTTTTTTTTATCAACCTGCAGGGTTTGAAATTAGTGAGAGAGAAATAGAACCCCTTTATATCAATCCCAATTCATATTAGTGTTTGTTGAGCGTGGTTTATTGACTTTTTCTTGGTAAAACTTTTCGATAATTAAAATATGAAAAACACCCTAGGTTTTACACATTGTAAATTTATATTCGAATGATGGGTGCCCCTGAGTGGATCTTGAGTCAAATAGTGATAATCACCAATTGTGAAAGTAATATGGTTAGTTACTCTGATGTGCGGAGAAAATAATAGACATCTTGAACTATAAAGAAAAAAGCTTTCTCAAAGCAGATACCTATGAATAGTAAAACAAACAATTCTTTTCTTTTTGAGATTTTTTAATTTGCAAGAAATTGATATTATCTGAAACCGATGATATATCGTTCGTATTAATATCTACACGAATAAAAAGCTGCTTAAATAGAGTTTCCTGAATTCAACGTCAAAACGTACTAATAATAAATAATATTTTACCAAACACTATTTTCAAAATAAGTCAAAAAAACACGTGGAAATTGTTAATTATTTGAAGATAAAATAAGGGTAGGTTTTTATGTTTAGATTTTAAAAAATTCTACTCCTAATAAAAAATTTGGTATCCATAAAAAAGTAGGCACAAATTAATGAATACATAATTTTTGGCTATTCCAGTACCCAAACTTTGCGGATTATCTTTATTTGTTGAATTAAAGTATATTTTCATAGGAGTATCAGAATTAAGAAAAATACTTTTTTAAAAAAAATGAAATGCAGTTCTAATTACTTATAAAAAATTTCTCTTTCCTCTGTCTGGAAACAAATCGTATTAAATTTTAGGGTGCATCATCCTATGGGTTTACATTTATTCAAAATTTTATTAATGTGAAACGGGATAGTCATCCGAAGTTTAAATAAATTTTAATGATGAAAAAACTTGATTTATACATCGAAGGTTAATATTGCGACAAAATAAATCTATATACTGAATAAAAAACTATGATTTTGATTTTGATTTTGATATTTCGAACGATGATATAAATTTCGAATTCAACCCCTTTCTGAATAATAAAATCGTGTTTTATCATTTAGAAATAGATTAAGGACATATGTGAAATAATCAACCGATTTTAGAATTTAAAAAAAAAATGATCTGTTTTTTTTTCTACTTGATTCTAAAACTGTTAATTTTTTTTATAATTTTCACCTTTTATATAAAATTGGCACAAATATGATTCCACTTTATCCTTATAAAGTATTAGATTTAATGGAAATTATATATATCAAAGCCCTTCGAAATGGCTAATCATACTTGATAAAAAAGTTATAATTTTAATGTTGTAAATAAAACCCTGGACGGTCTAACTTATAATATAAAAGGGTTTTTGTGTGATAAATTTTTGAAATTTAATATTAAATAAAATATGAATAACAATAAATAAAAGTAAATTTAATCATAATTAAATTTAATTCTCGAGTAAAAATACCAAATTTATAATTTAACCCTATAGTTCTAAATAAATCAACAAATTAACCTCACCGTGAGTCTAAAAAGGTTAATATATGTATATCATTAATTTTACACTCAATAATTATAAAAAAAGAGCAAACCAATATACAAGTATTCAAAAAACGTTTCGGCGTGTTTGTATAAAAATTTTATTCCAGAATTTAAACAGTAAACTCGAAAAAGATTCTGAATCTCAATTATTTTCAAATTATTCTAAATAAATTGAATATTTATAAACTTCCATATTAGATATTTTTAAAAAAAAAAAACTAAAAATAAATAAATAACAGTCTTAAATTTACAATTAGCCTTAAAAACCGAAAACACTTCATATTTTATAAGATTTTCAAGTCCATAAAATTTTATGCTCTTTTTTTAGATTTTATAAAAAAAATCGGTTGTAAAAATATTAAATTTAGTGTATAATATTAAGAAGTACGACTGAATATGCTATTAATTGTGATAATAATAATCTCGACTTGAAAGGGTAATTTTTTTTAATGATTTACACATATGTAAAAAAATCTTTCAAATGGAGAAAGTCCATTGTTTTATTTTATTTTATCCTTTGATTTATATAATACTAATCATAAAAACTTTTCGAAGAAAAAAATAACCATAATCTAGAATTAAAACATATTTTCTATTATTTTCGTACTGATTTACCTTATTTTGAATATATTTATAAGAAAATCTTAATTTTTTATAATTTTTTGAAATAAATAGTTAATTATCTGGACCCTAAAAAAGCATAGTTGTTTAATAAATTTTTAATCTGTTTAACGTCTCAAAAATATAAACTAAATCATCTTTTTTAAAAGATATATATTAGTTAAGAAAAAAAACCCTCTATTATTCAAAATACTGAAATATATCATGAAGTTGTTTTATCATTTTAAAATCAATAATTTCATATTTAAAAACATTATATTTTGGTAATTGTGGGGAAAAAATATCTATTTATTGAAAAGTATTTCATTTCTATGAATAAAAAAATTAACTG
This sequence comes from Smittium mucronatum, assembly GCA_001953115.1. NCBI lineage: Eukaryota > Fungi > Kickxellomycota > Harpellomycetes > Harpellales > Legeriomycetaceae > Smittium > Smittium mucronatum. Next base: position 12,199 of record LSSL01002382.1, read on the forward strand.
AGTTGTAGGATCTCGATGAAAAAAATCCTCTTCGAGTCTACAATAATGCATACCTATTAGGAATTACTTCAATTTTAATTAATTGTATATCACTATAAAATATTTCTGAATCACAAATATAGCAAATTTAAATTTATTCATTTTGTTTTTTAGTTTTTTGAATCCTCTTTTTCTGAAGATATGATTTAAAAAAGAATATGGTATTACTATTTTTAAAAAAAGTTTTAAAAAAGGGAATTAATATCAAATTTATTCAGATTGATAATCCATAGTAGATTTTTATCAAATAAGAAAAAAAAAATTGGTATATTTATTTTTTATATAAGTAAAATCACTTTTTTTTTATATATTTACTAAACAGAAACTCAAAATAAACGTCATTTTTTCCATAATTTTTTTTTTATAATTTAGATGTAATATTAAAAATATCAGCTTTTTTAATCATATATGCTTATAAAACTATTTTTTTATTATATTTCTTCGGAGTATAATTAATTTTTAAATAATAAAAAAAAGACTTTAATATATTTTACAAAATTCATCTTTTGAGTTAATTGAAAAATTACCGATTTTTTATCTTCTTTCTCATCTTTTTATATTAAATTATATTTTATCATTATAATTATTATAAGGAATTTTCTTATTTTTTAACCATACTTCTCTAAAAATTTAAATTTATGATCCCCAATAGTTAAATTTGATTTTTTATTGAAACATCAATCAATTGAAAAAATAAATTTTATACAAACAAATAACTTTAATTATAAATTAAGACATTTAATTTTAATTGTCACTTTTTCAACACAAATATACGTATTTTTTTAAAAAAATGTCACCTAGTTTATAAAAATAGAGTACTTGATAAAGTGCTGTAAATATTCTTCTAGTATTCATAAACTTATGGTTATTAAATCTTAAATGAATAATTTTTTGATAATATAAATCGATATATAATATTTTTTGAATTGATAGGATCCAAGTTCAGTGTTTTACTGGATATTATTTTGAGACTATAAAGAGGTCTACATAAAGTAAAAAAATTATTCATAAATAAATTAATGTATATTTATGGTCAAAATCGAATCACAAAAAAACCTTCACGCTTTTATTTAAAATAAATTCAGAAATCAGAATAAATCAATATAATAAGCTAAAAAACGAAATTCGAGTCTATGAATATAATATATACGTAAAAAAATATTATATTTCACGTAATTATAGAAAATTTTAATTCCTTTGAATATTTTCAAACCCCAAAATATGATTTATAAAAAGGAAAAAAATCCATTAAACCCATATCAATATTCTTATTTTTGGTAATTGCGCTATAGTTACAAAAATTCTTGTGATTAGGTAAATATGTATAATCTAATTACTTCTAAGTATATTTTTTAACACCTCTTTACCAATTTTTTTTTTTTTTGATGATTTTAACTAAAAAATTTCATAAATTTTACCATATTAAGAAACTTGAATTTTTTTCAGAAATTTGAAAAAAAAATCAAAATAAGTTTTATTTAACTGAAAATCTAATTGCCAATTTTTGCGTTTTTTCTTATTTATGACATTATAAAACCAATTTTTTTTCATTTTAGAAATTCAAAATAATAATTTAATGATATATAATATCTTAATAGATATAAACCACCGTATTTTTATTTATTTCGGCTATTAAAACACTTAGACTTACATATATATTTTTTTCTAATGAGAATCTAAAACCACATAAAATGATGTATTTTATGGTTATAATTCATAGTGTAAATTATAAGCCAAACTTTTAAAAGAAATTTTTTTAAAGTTGCGACAATCAGTTGGATTTTTAGTAATAAAAAACAAAGTTTTTATTTTGAACTCATTTGATCAAAATAGAGAATAATTTTATATTACAATTTTCTTAGAGATTTTTATAAAAGTAAAAATTGTTCAGAAAAATAAAAATTCCATTGATAAATCTTTTAGATCTAATTGTGATATAAATATATATTTTTTTTGCTCTACAAAACTCCTTAACATTACCATAACATCTTTACAAAATTATTAGGCAAAAAGGCTGATTTTTTTTGTACTTTATACTAAATTGGCTTAATAGCAGGATTTTTTTTGGCTATTATGACCCTAAAATATCTATTCATATTGGGATATCTTAATTTGGAGAAGATTTACATGTATACTGGCTTTAATTATGAACATCTTTTGTGAATAATTTTGCAGATTTTTTTAATAATCATATATTATATCAATTAATAAGCAGAATCAGCATTTCAAAAAAAAAAAAATTATAGAACTTACTATCGTTGCAGTTCCATCTTAATGGTCCATATTATAATTTAACCCGATATTTTTATTCTTCTTGACAAGTAAAGCTCTTTTTGTTATCTAAAATACCTTAAAACTGAAAAAATATTGCATGTATACCTGATTTATTAGAACTGAATTGTATATGTTAGTTGAAAAAGTTGAAATACTCATCTGATATCACTTTTTTAATCACAAATATAAATACATATGTGTGATTGGAATATATATTATTTTACAAAAAATTAACGCGGATATTTGGTCAATTTCAAATCTAAGACTTATTGGTGATTAAAACGAATACTGATTTAAAAGATTTGAAAAAAAAAAGAAAAATACTCTTGCGAGATATTTTAGACATTTTTTCATCTTTTCCCCTTTAATCCAAAAAGATTCATCGCTTAAAGATGGAAATATTAACAATTTCGGTTAAATTTATCAATTAATATTTGTATAGCTTTTCAAAACACGTGTGAGGACTTTTTGAACAAATTTATTTATAACCTTTAACTTATATATTTATCCTAAGGTTTCAATAACCAGCCTCTAATTTTCTAAAAAAAAAAAATTACCAGTAATTTATCTTGGATAAATTATGGGATTCCATTAAATCATGTAAAACTTAAATATATGTTATATTTATGGTAAATTGATCATAAAAAATATGAAAATAAAAAACATAAATCAATTCTAAATTCATAAATTTCTACTTTTTATCAATAAAAATAAGAACCGAATTTGTTCTACCAAAAAAAAAAGAAATTTTCAATAAATTAACACAATACAATATATATATCATATGTTTTATAACTATATAACGCAATACCGATAAAATATTATTTTAAATCAGACCTATATATAATATTCTAAAAAAAACCCAAAAATAAATTTGATTGAGATGTTTTTTTAATTTCGATTAATTTTTTCCAAATTGTTCAATTGAATTTATGTCTTGAAAATCCTGAAGAGCAAAAATATTATACATATTAAGTAGATAAATTATGAAAATTTGTACTTTTTTGTGTTAAAGGTGAAAATAATTTTTTAAAAAAAATCAAGTATTATCAACAGTAATAATATATCAAAAAAAAAGTATAAAAACACATATTTTTCTTTTCCTTAATTCAAACTTTAAAATAAGATTACTAGTTTTTAAAATAGAAAAGATATTCGATGATATTTTTTTTAGAATTATTTAATGAAAATAGCCTGTAATAAATTTTATATTAATTTTTGAAATATCGAATGAACCTATGCATATAAAAATCTTTATAATTGACTAAATTCACAAAGAAAAGTCGGATTTTTTAGCGTAATAAGATTCTGGACTCATAAGAAATTAATCAACCATGTTTTTTTGTAAAATAAAATTTAGAAAATCACAGATTTTTTAATGATAATAGCTTCGATGATTTGAAACCCCATTTTTATTTTATTTATTTATGAATTATTTAATTTTTATATTAATATTTGAAATCTTTATCAAAAAAATAGAGTGTAATTAAATATTGAAGATTTTTTCCTTTCAATTAAAAATATGTTTTAATTATGGGGTTGGTAATTTATATGAAGGTGTTTAAGTGTAGAATAAACTTTTATTTATTTTAAAATATTGGGATTTAAAAATCCATTTAAAAGAAAAAAAAATCGAATACATTAAAAAAAATATATAAAGAAATTATTAAAACAAAAATGTATAAAGAGATTATTAAAATGAGATAGTTTTATAAAAGTAATAGGTATTGACTTTTTTTTTTAAAAAAGATATTTTTAAAATCACCATTGGAATGAATGTATCGATAAATGAAATATAATAATGTAGATGTTTATCAATAAAAAAAAGGTATAAAAATATTTCGTCTCTTTCATTATTTAGTTGCATTAAAGCAAACGAAATAAAAAGACTCGTTTACGTTTGCAGATAAATTATTTGATTGAAAAATCGAGGTTGTAATATCAACTTGGCCTCAGAATTTGGCACTAGGGAAATGATGATTTTGGGGGGGGGGGGGTTTGTAATAAATGTTTGAATTATTAATAACAGATGCTGCTGATATAATAGTTTTTTTTTTTTAAAATTAAAAGCTAATAAATTACTATACCGATAAACAAGGTAGTGGAAATATTTTAAATGCAAAACTCTTTATTTCAGAAAATTACACAGCTTGTTCTCTTTATGAATGTTTCATAAAAAAATCCAAGTGAATATATATTTTTTTAATTATCAATTTAAATTTGTCGTATTTGAGGAATTATTTTAAAAAAAAAAACTCTATTTTTTTCGAATTTCAAGGCCATTATTTTCTTTTTCCTTAATTTTTTCCGGGATATTTAATGATAACACTAACGTTATTTGAGGTGATTTTCACCACATTTGATTTAATGATGATTGTTTTTCAGTGTTATAGAAACAAATTTCCGAATATTTTAAAACAAAGTTTTTTAGTTTTTTGGAAAAAGGGAAATTTCTGCAAATAATGTGTATTTTTCGCTAAAGAATCTATCGTATATTTATAATTTTGTATTTTCAGGCAATTTGAAAGTTAATGAAATTATCAATGATGCAGAGAAAAGTTATTTGAATGTTTAGAGTGTGGTTTTTTTTTCGGACAATAAAATGCAAATAAATAAATACCTTGTGATATATGAATAGAACAAGTGGGTATTTGTTTCTCTAAAATAGTAAATGAAATGTTTCGGGGGAGGGAGGCAATAACGAATACTCTGATTTGAAACTATAAGGATCCAATCCAAACAGTATAATTTTAAATGTATTTATAAACATTTTTAATACAATTATTTTTGAATACAAACAAAATATAATTTTTATTATAAAATCAGGGTTTAAAACTTTTTAATAACTATAAAATAAATTTCCCGAAAAAAAAAAAGACAAAAAAAAAAAGAGAAAAATTCAGCGAGTAATTGTATAATTAGCGATACATTGGATAGCAGAAGAGACACAATTTGATTGATTAAAAGCCGAAAAAGAATATAATGACAAAATTTATGTTATAGATTAAAATGCCAAGATTTAAATTTAATGTAGACGAAATCCATGAGAAATATTCATTCTTTTTCTTTTTTTTTTCAATCAATGGATGGTGGCATAATTTCGATATAGAATATTAGGAATACCTGAGCAAGCCCGGGGCAAAAAATAAAGTAAAAAAAAGAGAGGAATTAGTGTTTATTGAAAGGCAAAGCATTCTTGCATTAAAGTGAAATACTATCTAATAAATTTTCTTGAAGTGATAAATACAAAGCCATTATTTAGTTACATTTAACAAATAATATTACAAAGATTACAAGAAAAATAAAAAAAGCAACTCGGTATATTTACGGCTAGCATTATTTATTTTGAAAATGGAATTGTAAATATTTTTGTTCAGAGCAGATTAATGTTAATTTTTCGTTTTCTTTTGGCAAATACATAAACATTGTGGGAAAAAAGAATGCTTTTTAAGGTACAGTTAACCCCTCCCCCCCCTTTGTCATTTTCAGATTTAAAGCCGGTTTGTATTCCAAACCAACGAAACTTTTTAATATTGCCTAAATAAAAGGTATAATATAACAAGAGAATACAAGATTTATGAAAACTGCAATCTTATGGAAACAGTTTACAGGAAAGAATGGTTATTATTTTTTTTATAAATTGTTCAAGAGTATAGTATGAAGGTACGCGAGATCAGTTTCTGTGTAGAGCATTTCGGCAAATAAATGAAACTGGTTACCACTTTCTGAATGGTGGAGATGGGGGAGGTGTATCGGTTGGTACACAGAGCTTTTTTATTTTTTTTTACCTCTATAAGGTACGCAGGAAGGTATTCCCCCTTTACATACAAGAGACTGCTTTATTTTGGGCGGGGTCTAAATAGCCAAAGCACACAGCTAGTTTTTCTCTTTTCTTTTTTTTTTTTTTTTTTTTTTTT
>LSSL01002385.1:0-16950 GCA_001953115.1 Smittium mucronatum
GAGTAGTTGATTGGTCGACTTCAGCTGGTAACTGAAGTCGGCGAAGTGATTCTGGAATGAGTCTACGAATTTAGCGTAGTTTGTAGGTACTCCTTCCTCGGAATCCATCAAAGCTGAGAGCCATAGTGCTGCTGAGTCGGTTAAGTGTAAGCTGAAGAATGCTATTTTAGCATGGGAAGTTGAAAATGCCTCTGGAATTACCCAAAATTAGCGCTTAATCACGGCCATGAAGACGGGGTATTTCCCAGGTGCACCGCCAAACTTTTCTATCTCAGGTAATTTGATACCTTTGAGATCGGTAGATGGTACAGTAGTAAACATAACGTGGGATTTGTTAAACTAGGCTAATAATATTAAGCTAATGAATAGTGGGCTGGTACTATATAAAATAACTATTTTATTATACTTTGGCTATTGCTAATACTGGTACTAATATTATTGGAAAAAAAAAAGTCACTTAATATGTAAGGACTGGGCTCAGGGGATGGTTTAAAGTAAAGGTTTATTAATATGAAAAGACTAAACTAAAACTAGTAAGGAATAAGAAAAGAAAAATTAAGTGACTTGCTTTTCCTATGAAGGAAAAAGCCGTCGCTTATAAAGGTAAATGATAAATACGAAAGTCCCTAAGATAACTTCCTCTGTTATTCTAATAATAGTCTAGACAATGTCGGCGCAATGTATTTACCTATTCCATTTTTTCAGTTTAGTTGCGGGGAAGAATGTGCATTCTTACAGGCGGTGGATTGGGAAACGAAGATAACTGAATTCAGATCAAAAGTAGAAGAACAAATTAAAGGACTTGCCCTTTCATGGATAGGTTTGGTCCACTATTTATAGAAAATTCTAAACGCAGTATTAACTATCATATTGCGATAGTATTATTCGCTGATAGGCTGTACAAGTAATGTTCCCTTCTTGACATTCACAAAGAGTAAAATATCTTTGGAATAATATATGGTATATTATTTTGTGACTCATTCCTGGTATATTTTGTATAAAAGAAAATCGTACCATTCACCATTTGGTTTATTTTATTCTTTGTACAAAGAGAATAGTGTAATTTTTGATGTAATCTTACACTAACACAAGCCATATTATATAATAAACTCAAAATAAATAACAAATTTCAATGTCATGGTCTGTGTTTTAAGATTTATGATGCTTAAATGTAATAAGCTTAAGTAGGATGGATTTGAACAAGGCTCTTATGAAGTTTTGAAACGAGTTAATCAAAAAATATTAGGATCCTACTCATATTTATACTATTTTCTTATAATTGGATAAAGTGCAGGTTTATGTAAATCCAAAGCTCGATTAATATACTTCAAGAGATTGGAGCATGGATTAAAGCTAAACCCAAATAATTTTCTAACATGTTCAAAAAAAATAGTGAAAAATTAAAAAAAACATTAAAAAAATCCAATTTCTATCAAGACCTCAATATTAAAGGCAAAAAAAGAAAAAAGAAAATTCCAGAGAAATGCTAAGTGGTTACCATAAGGAATTTAGGCTTTTATAAATTTATTTTGCAGCTCAAATATCATATTTTTTTTCTATTTCAATAGATCCTGATCTACAAATATTGTTATTTGTTAACAGCCCTTCATAAAACAACTTAAGTTCACGCCAAGCAGTACTTTAACTTAATAAACACGCCCTACAGAAACTAAAATAACAGAGAATTAGCCCTAAAAACGATGTGTTTTTTTTTCCATAGTGCTGTATAATTTGGTGTGTTATTAATTAAAGCCACTTTAAGAGCAGAATAGTAGTTATAATCCTCATATTTAGACCTATTGATTCCACAATGGGTTAAAATTTGCATAGAAATCAAGGGAATGTTGAGATAGTATATTTACCCAGACGATAGAGTTTAGCCTTCGTGATAATTTTGTTTTTTAAGAAAAAAAAAACTAATCCCTCATATTCCATGAAAATTGGAAACACGAAATTGCCAAAATTATTAGAACCTTCAAACAAAACATTTAAATATTTAATGAAAATGTATACCAAACCTCTATCGAAACATTTCAGATTAGATTTAATCTAAGCGTAAGTATTTTTTTTCTTCTTTCCGAAGAAAATAAGCTTCCTTTCTCCCAGTAATCATTCAAGATGAGAATTCGAAATAAAGGCCGCAAAATGGGACACTCTTAAAGCCTCATATTTGAGCCAAGAGGTCGAATTTTTACATCCTATGATTTATTGATATCAACACCAATAAAAAAAAATCGCCAAACTTATAGTTTTTCAACCGAAGCAACTTCCTAGGCCGCCTAGCTTCAATTATGACATCTAAAAATTTTCAGAAAGTTTCTAAAGAGCAATTTTCCAGGATAATGGTCATTCAAATGAATAATCCATCTAATATATCTCCTAGACCAAAATGTACACCCAGTATCATTGCCAATTTAGCTACAAGACACTAAATAATTCAGGATCCAGATATTGGGAAACTACAGTTTCAGGATGATTAGATACATTTCTTCGAAAACCAAAAATCTAGAAATCATCCCATTAACCTTTTAATTAAAAAAGGTTATAATGAAATCATCGAATACGGAATAGTCCCACCCAAAGGCAATTTATAGATTGGTGAATAACAAGAGTAGTAAAAAAAATATTTAAAAATCGACTGTTTGATAGATTTACAATGTCGAAAATTTAAGAATGGGCTCTATAAAGATATAAAAATCCACTCTCCTAAATTTATTAGATAGCTCTAATTAGCTGCAACACTACCCATTGTTTTCTAAAAAAAAAATTTAAAAAAATGGATAGAGCCTCAATCAAATCATTCAAAGCTTGCTTATGTATCTTTATAAAGTTCAACCCCCATTCATGAAATGGCGTTGCTACTATTTTTTCATCATAAAATAGTAAACTACAATTTTTTAGATAACCAGAGACAACCTCGTGGGGTTTAAGACTCAATTAGTGTTTAGGATCGACTTCAAAAGTAGTCGGGTCGGATGTAGGATGTTGTATCAGAAAATATTAAATTCAAAAGAGAAGCAGGAAAGGCGTCAGATAGAAAAGCTCTACCTAATTACATTTAAACCTGATTTTTTATAACACTGATCTTAAAAAAGATGATGCAGCACATCAAGGGAAACATAAGTCTTATCAGAGTATAGGATAAATTGGGTAATTAGCACGATTTCAGACCCAATTTCTTCATATCTCTGGATTCTACATATGTAGGAAGAACAATATCATCAACTGTAGCTGTCAGATTTAAGGGATGCCTCAGAAGATATCGCTTCCCACTTTTTTTTTGGATTAACTACGCCATTAATACTATTTATCTACTAATGATAATAATAATTCGAACAACTTGAATAGATTTTTTTAGTTAAATAGTAAATTAACACTTTTTTCTGTTAGATTTAATGATGGTATTGCTCTTTTAAATAAAGAGCTGAAATTTCCATAAAGAAAAAATATTTTTGGAATTCAGTAAAACTTAACTTTTCTCCTGGACCTTAATAATAGCCACAGCAGGCAAATTTACATATAAAAGCGTTATATTCCATTTCAAACTTTTTTATAAACGACCAAATATTGGATACTGTAATCCGGATTAAAATTATCATTAAACATAATTAGAAGATTCAGCCTCCACCCTTGTCAATTTAGCACTCCACCAACACCCTAAAAATATGAACATATAGATAGAAATATTAAAAAGTGGTCATTTAAAAATAATCTCGAAAGTGGTAAAAGCCGATTTATCTTTTTCAGAATTATCAAAAGGTATCATAAAGCATGTCAAAAAAAATTATTCAAAAACAGCAAAAATAATTTATTCTATTTAAACAACACAAGGAAAGATCAAAATGTCACACGTGATATTCAATTAGGAAATCAATTAAATACTAAAAACTGGCATTGGATTAATGATGAAATTAAATCACTCGCGTTGAATCTTCAAAGAAAAATCTATAAATGGAACGCCCTGGGTAACACTCCCGAGACTAATAATATCAATTTCTAAAAAAAATAAAATAAAGCAAAAAATGAAATAAATATAATTGAAACATAAAATTTATCAAAACAAAATACCTGGGCAGAAATAATCTTGGATGGTATCTTCTGTGATACCTCCACTGGCCTCCACGAGTATCTGTCTGCCTTTTGAGCTCCACAGACTTTTGAGCTCCGAAGCACCAGATTTCAAATCTTTAGCGCTGAAATTATCCAACATAACTATATCGGCACCAGCGGAAATGGCCTCATTTGCCTCTTCAGTGGACTGGCACTCAACCTCGATTTTAATTGAGAAACCTCCGACCTTTCTGGCAGATTTTACAGCATTTGTGATGGAACCGGTGGACCAAACATGATTATCCTTGAGCATAATCATAGATGAAAGATCCATTCTATGTCCATCAATTCCACCTACTAACATTCCATACTTTTCTACTAAACGGAATCCTAAAACATGATTGAAATCCATTGAATTAATGAGTATTACAATAAAATAAAAACGCCCTTATTTTTTTCGTAAAAAAGATGACAAGAATCAATAGTGGATTTTTGTGAAAAAAAGCAACTTATAGAGAATATTATTCAGAAGGGATAAATATTACCCGGTGTGGTTTTTCTAGTTCCGGCAATATATCCAGAATAACTACTTTTATCAGCCAAATCTTTCAGCTTTCTAGCTCTAGTTGCAATACCACTGCATCTTGCTAGCAGATTCAATGCTACCCTTTCTCCTTGTAAAATCTTACAGGATGGACCTGAAACTTTAGCTACTATAATTCTATTCCCTTCGTAAGGTACAACATCACCTTCTTTGATATTCCATTTGACACTGAAGAAAGATTTTTTGAAAAATAAATATAAGAATTCTAGAACATACAAGATAGGATAATCGAAGCATCAAGAGATATTTACTGACAACCCAGTTGCTTGAAAACCTCATTTACGAATGGAACTCCAGCAAGCACACCCTAAAATAATTCCAAATTGGCAAATGAATACAAAAGCATCAGCATAAAATCTGCAATGAAGGTAACTTACCTTATCTTTTCCATAGAGAAAAGCGGTCTTTTCAACATTACCTACTACATAGCCACCATAGTCGAAGGATGGTATATCTTCAGCTAACCATCCGCTGATAAGTGTGGAAATCGAGCTTGGAAGAAGTTTGTCCATAATAATATTTAGTGATTTTTTGTGACTAAAGTAGATAAGGGAATTAATTTCTGTGATGAGATTGGATATTTTAACGGTAGAATTTTATTCGGATTAAATAGGGGTTGTGGGACTTGATCAGAACCAAAACGGCAGTCTTTTCTATTGCTTCAGTAGATTAGGTAATTACTTGTAATAGAAACTAGAACTCTAGTGGAATATTACTAGCCAATACCATAAAATTATTCGTTACGAAGTCAGAGCGAATTGATCAGCTCATAGAAGTGGGGAATAGGATTTACCAATCGTTTTTGGGGTTTAATACTTTTAGAGTCCACATGTTTCTATGTTAAGTCAGATCAAATGTTTGAATAGAGATCTCATACCCCCCCCCCCTCCAGGATGTAAATGATTTTTTTAGAAAGAGTAGAGTTTGGGGAAAGAAGCTCATTGAGATGCATTATTCTGAAATTATTACTCTCTTTTATTATTTTTATAGTGAAAAAACCAAGAAAAAGTCGAGCAATTTGAGGGACCGAAAACAAGTGATGTCAGAAACTTGGGAGAAACGGAGGCTGGGCCGTTTAGTGCCATATATATATGTATTTTTACAAAAAGATCCTGGGGGTTTATATCTATTCGGATCTCATTCATTAGAGGCCTATAGTGGGATGATTATATTAAAAGGGCTTGGGTTGGAGTAGGGTATTAAAACCAACCCCGTTAGAAATGGAGCTTGAGACTGTTTCCAACCAACCCGGTAAACCGAATTGATTGGTTATAATCTTAATTCATGACATCCACTAAACCCAGCCATTCAGCCTATTTGGAAGTTTCGGGAAGCGGTTATAGGCAGATGGGATATGGTTCAAATCCTATTAAGTATGAAATAGGCATTCATATAAAAGGGCTGTTTTAGCTATAGTGGAGGTATTTCTGGGTGTCGCTTTTTTTGATAATTTTTTATCCTTTTCAGGAACGAATTTCTACCTTGATCTATGCCCACAAATTATTGTACCAAATTAATTTTGTTTTATAGTTTATTATATAAACAGTTTCAATATAGTGCAAGCATATAACGAAAAATATGGGTCATTTATTTGTAATATCAACACCGATAGGGTCAATGACCACAATATATCTAAAATGTATTCGTTACTAGTCATGAAAAAAAAGTTGCTATACTAGACTAGACATCTCTATCTGCCTGACTACCTACAGGGATTTTAAAGAAAACGTGATAAAATCGCTAAAATTATATTCTTTCATAGGCATGACTTTGGGTTAGGTTTCAACATTAAAGAAAATCAGTAAAGTATAATTAATCTGCCAATAAAACCGTTGGGCCATATGTCACATTTATCAATCTACATTCGGTAGCTGTCAACATGCGTATCAAATTAATAGTGCATTTTTTCTCCATAAGTAACACAGTGATTTGAATGGCTAACTGTGTTTACATATTTAGACAAATGGATAAATCGAATACGTTTGCCAATGGACAGCCGGTAAAGTCATTCTGGTATTGTTGTTGGCAGAGTTGAGCTAGTTTTAATTATCTTTTAAATTGAATCCACAGATGGCGGGGAGTATGATTAAATCGATTGGATTAATTGGCATTTAAATTAGCCATAATGGTCGACGATTCTCTGAACGGGGTTCTGGCAAATAGATTTGGTTATTTAAATGGTTGAAATTCCCAGTTTGGCTCTCGAACAATTTTTAGTTAAGATTAAGCGTCGAGCAGTTAATCTGTTATTTTTTTGAAATGAGCGATAAAGTTATGCTTTGGCTTAAAAAGGAAAAAAAACTTAATTCTATGTTTAGGTCTAAATCAAAAAGTCCAAAATCCTCAACACCAAAGAAACTCTCACCTTCAGATATCAGTTCACCTTCCGGACTTAGATCCTTGAGCCATAGTCCTACTAGTAATACCGGAAATTCTATCGAAATGGGAGAGTTGGATTCTGTAGAGAGCAAAGATCGTAAGTCTTTTTCTTCCCCTTGATTTGGATTTCTCATGAATTTACTGGATTATGTTGTTTCTTAAAAATAAATTTTTTCATTTTTTTTTCTTTGTATAGAGGTATATTGGCCAACCTTGAGCTCGGTCTCGTCCCCCAATTCCAAAATAAACACAGAGTTACATTCCATTGATACAAAAATACCTTCTCTCTCAGAGACTTTGGGTCAAGATATCCTCAAAAGTAATTTGGAATCTGTTCCTTCTGATTCTGTCCAAATTTCAGGTAAAAGATCAGCTATTTAAATAATTCAATTGAACTATATTTTCACTTTTATCGAATATCTAATATAGTTGTTAAAAATTATCTTTTCTTATAGATGTTCCAGAAAATAAAATTGCTCAAAACTCTATCAATACCCCCTCTAATTTGGAGAATGTTTCTTTCAAACCCCAAAATTCTTTAGCCGAATCCTCTGATGATGTTTCTAGAATTAGTCCAGCAAAATCTATCTCAGCTCAACTAGATTTAGCTATAAATTCATCTGTACCTTTACCAAATTCTCATGTCTCCCAAGACCTGCTTGTACAAAACACCAAAGCCAATAGTTCATCTACAAATATCCATGATCCATCTTTAAATTCTTTGGTTGATTCCAAATTGAAGGATGTTGCTCTTGGCTCAAATAAATTGGATTCCATAGTTAATGATTTTAAAAAAAGAATGAGTATAATCACTAATCCTACTGTTACTACTGGCGGAGGATTGGAAAATATTTTTTCTCAAATAGATTTATCTACAAACAGAGAATTCTCAAACTCTGCAAAAAGGACTTTTATCGAAACTATTACTCCAGTAAAGAAGGAATTATATCTGGAAAAAGAAAAAAGTGGGTTTGTAGATAGCCCTTTACGTGCCCCTCCTCCTTTCAAGAAGCTGTTCTCCCAAAACCAAAACATCTCTTCAATTTCATCCAAAAACAAGACTCTTCCGAGCGAACCTCAATTATCTCCCATTTTAACATCTCCCAGCTTTCAAAAAATCGAATCTGACATACTAAAACCTGATGAAAATATTGCTGATATAGATACCCCCATGTCTCCTACACACAATAAAACTTCTAACTTGAATAATAACGAACTTATCATTGAGGATTCTGCTCCAGTTGTAATTGGAAGTTCTGACATTAAGGAAAAGTTTAATGCAAATATTGTAAATATTCTAATTTTCTTTATAATTTTTTTGTTTTTGTTTTTGTTTTTGTTTGTTTTGTTTATTAATTTTTTTCATGTTTCCAATTTTTAGGAATCTTTATCAGTGTTTGATCCATTCGGATCTTCCTCCATCACCTCTTCTATAAATCCGGATCAGGCTTTAGCGTCATTAATACCTTTACCCAGTAGCCCATTTCCTGATAGCGAAGAACCCCATGGATTTGACACTTCCGTTGAGCCTACAATAAAATCAAATAAGAAGTCCACCGATACTCTTTTGGTTCCTATTACTCCCTCAAAGGGTCTATCGGACAAAGGGGTCATAGACTGGGAATCTCCTGGCACTTTTGGAGTTTACAATGATTCACAGATTGAAGAAGAAACCCTCCTTCAGCACTCCAGAGAACTAGAAGCCCAAAAAAACATGTATCTGGAAATGATTAATAATTTAAAAACAAGCTCTGACATGAAATTACAGGAAATGCAGGAGATCTATAACCAAGAGAAAGATTCACTAGTTGATGGCTATGATTTTAAGATAGCCAAGTTAGAAGCTGATCTTTCTTCAAGCTTAGAAAAGAGCGCTGGAATGGAGGAGGAAATGAAAAGTTTAATGTCACTTAATCTTTCTTTAGAGCAGAAAATAGACGATTTCGATTCAGAAATCCAAAATAAATTATCTGAAATGGAAAAGAGAAAGAATGCTGAATCAGAATTCGTTATTTCTGATTTGAAGAAGGAATTTGAAACACATTTAAATAAAACGATTGAAGATATGAAGATCGCACACAAAAAGGAAATATCTGAAATCGAGCTTAAAAACGATGAATCTCTGAGAGAACTCGAGGCCAAACATGCGAAAGAATCTGATGAACTACTTGAAAAATACACTAAAGAGTCGGAGAACCTTGCACAGATAAAAGATGAATATCAAGAATACATTCAGTTATCGGGTGCATATATGGACGGAAAGGATAAAGAAAACGATGGGCTAACCAGAGAGTTAGCTAATTTAACATTGGAGAGACAGGGTCTAAACGATCAAGTGTTAAACTTGAACAAGGCATTGATTGATACTCAAGATAAGTTGAGTGCAACAGACACCCAGCTATCAGAACTCGAGAGACTAAACATAGAGCTATCAGAAGAAAAAGTTACATTAGAAAAGGATTTGAAAGTGGCGATTGATAGAGAACAAATAATAGTAAATCATTTCAAGGAGCAGAGTTCATTAGCCATGGAAAAGATTAGTGAACTGGAGGCACAGCTGTCACAGGCACAATCAGATAGTGATATCTATAAGGCCCAGGTTGCAAGACTGGAGTTCAGTCTGAAACGGGCTAAGGTTGAAACTGCAAACCTCAAAGAAGAAAACGAAGAGCTCACAAACATGTACTCTAATTTGGAATCCATGATGTCGAAGGGACGTGGGTGAAAAATAAAAAGGGAGATAGCCGGAGAGAGAGATCTGAATGAAAAACTATTTCTTTAAACCTATATTTATTTTAAGACCATTTCCATTTCCATTATCATCATTAATTTATTCCTTTATTTGTATATAAGAATATTCTTCCATAGATGTATATTTTTAGTTACTGCATGTATTTTATTGAGAGACTTAATCGAGTTGGTTGATTCTCTCTATTCTTGGAGTTGAAATATTAGTACGCTTGAATTAAGCAGAAGATTTCGATGGATTTATCAAATTGATAGTGTATTTTTTATAAAAAAAAATGTATTTTTAAAGGCGGTATTTGAATAGTGCTAATAGTAAGTTGTTATGAACACCATACAATGAGCTTGTAGACTATAAGACTACAATACTAACAGCAAAAGTTTGCAGGATATTACTGGAATGGATAATTTTAAAAAATCAGAATAAATGGGTTCAAAAATTCGTTTTCAAGGTTTATTTGTCTAGCCAATGCATAAATTAAGAAAAAGTGGTGATGATTAAAGAGGAGTAAGAAAATAAAATTGTTGTAAAGATTGATGCAAAATTTTGTTGAAAAATAAAAAACAGATGTTTAGAAGTGCAAATGCAAGAGAATTAATTGAGTAGGTTTAGATCTTATTAGCAGGACTATATAGATTTAGATATGTCATTTCGAGAACGACTTCAAGGGCTGAGTCAAACATACCATATGTCATATTTTTAGAATTATACATTTCTACCATTGATTGGGATAGATTTCCGGGGATATTTAGATATTGGTCAGAAGTATTGAAAAAGAATTTAGAGTACATGTCCTGGAAGTAAGGGCGTAGGGGTCGAGGGACCCGCGTCTTGGCAACAATATCCAAATCAAGAATATCTTGAGGAGAAGGCTCAAACTTGGAATTTTTGTTAGCAAAATTGTTAATTTTGTTAGATTTTTGGGGAATGCTACTGAGAACGGCTTGTGATATAGTTGAGGGGAGAGGTAGTGTATGAATTTGAACGAAAACGTCAGCACGAACTAAATCTCTCCACAAAGATCTGTCTTTAGGGGGGAATGAGGATTGATGCGAATTAGAATTAGAATGGCCCGAGTGGTTGCTAAAGGGACCATTCTTTTTGCTAGTTACCTTATTGTTGGATACTTGAACCATGCCTTGATCATTTATAGATGAGTTGAGATTTTGTGGGGAATTTGAGGGCTTTGCACCACGTAAAGGTGTCTCAGCGAGAGAATTAGATTCCAGTCCAGATTTCTTTGACCCCTTTATAAAACTAAAACGATGATTTCTTGTGGTCTCACTTTTTGAGGAAAAAGCAAATCTATTGCTACGATGATTTCCCAATGAACTGGGTTGGAAATCTTCCAATTCAGGAGGAGAATCAACGTCTGAATCAAATCTGGATTTTACTTGAGTTTCATTTTTATCATAGTTTGTGTAAATATCGAAGTCTTCAGGTTCTGAGCTAGTTTCCTTATTTTTTAACTCAAAAATTATGGAGTTGGAAAAAGATTCAGGATTAAAGTCATCCCAATTTAAATCAGCCAAATCTAGAGATTCGAGGCTTTGTCTTGTAGATAGCTGGGTATGTGTTGGTAATGAATTGCTGCCACAATCAGTAGGATTAGAGGAATTGATTATAGATTTTCTGTACTCAACGACATAAGATAGTACGATGACTTTCAGTTCTTGGTAAGCTTTAATGAAATGAATATTCTCTGAACAGTATTTCTCTCTTGATATTTTTTCCAAACTAGAGAGACCTTTTGGGTCTTCAAGATCATTAAAAAAATCAATACTGTAAGCGGAATTGAGCTTCCCAGTCATGTTAGGGTATTTGTTAATAGAGTCATTATTAGGAGCCCTATGCTGAAAATCTGATACCAAGTTTTTTGACATCGTGCAGAGGTTTCTTGATTGCTTGAAAATTTATGTTCCCTTGATGACTTTTATTTTGGGTTCAAAATCCGGAAGCAAAAAATTCTTTAAATCTTGAGGATAATTAATAGAGCGATAAAGTATTCTCGTGTTTTTTTTAGGGAATAAAAGAGAAACCACTATATGACACATTGGGGTGAAACATATATTAAATATCTGTTGGTTTTCCTATTGGTGTGGAGACAATAAGCACTGGGTAATTATTAATGAAATAAATTGTCAATAGAATTTGTTTTGCTGCAATTGTTTGTCTATTATCCAAAGCGGGCAAATTAAACGAAAATTTGGAAGTTCAGAAGGTTTTTGGCAAAAAAGTCCTTTTGAAGAGCATAAATAAGACATGACACCGTTTATATAAAATAAACAAAGTGTTCAATAGAAGATCTTTAACCTCAACATTAACATAGGAATCAGAAATAAGATCTATTGTATATTCCAATGAATTGGGATTTATAAATGTGTGACTTTCTTTGATAAGCCTCCTTAAAGCTCTGCCAATGTTATTGAGGTTACATTTAGGCTGATGACAGGTCTTTTGATACCTCTTTAAGAGTCTGCTTTTTTTTCCTCACTCTCAAATCCTTGGGATCTAAAGTTAAGTTGTTCTTCTTTTGGACCTGCAAAGGTAACTGATTCATTCGCCAAAGACCTGTTTCAGCAAACAAGTTTAGTGTGCCATTTATTATAGGCCCTTTTGGCCGGATTTACGGCATGGCTCGAAATAGCTAAGGAAAATAATAATCAATACATCTTATCCCTTTCAAGACCGATCGGACAAAAGTGGCTTTCATTTTTCTTTCAGCGCTGCCACTTGATTGGCAGTACTCATATATTATTGGATAAATAATGATGCAAACCCCATTGAAATAGCTAATATACACAAATAGGGGTGAGGAACACATCTGAACCCGGAAAGGGCAAAGAAATGATATAAAACACATTTGCGTCCAGATTTTTTTCTCTTCGCTGAATTTTATTGGCAAATAAAATTTAGAATTCATCGTGTTTGATTTTTTTTTTCCCAGTCAACTGTTGATCTTGAAACTGCTTCACTTATTGGCAAACCCTAAAAGAGTAAGTTTCTTTAGTTTCCCGATTACCAAAAACAATATATATTTTTTCTTTCTGAAAAAATTCGTTAAAACTAAAAATATACTTTCATGCATATTGGGCTATTTATTATGTAATTATAATATTATATTTGCGCTAATATTTGTATCAGCCACTGATTTTTTGTAAATATTGATCCCAACGCCTACATATATTACACATTCCACACCAATTATGAGAATGTGTGTATGCAAATAATGTAATCAATTCTATATTTAGCCTGTTTAGGATTTTCAGGATCTTCAATTTTCTTTCTCACAAACTAAAGTATAATCAATGTAATCCATGTAAATAAAAAATATACCAAAAGAGCAAATAATTCAACTAAAGCTGTTATTTTTATAAACCAACTCTCAAAAACAGACTGGCATTCCATATTAGTATACATTTTGAAATTTCAAGCCTATACTTTATCTATTATATTAACTCAAAAAAAAACTCGCTTTTATACTTATTTATCTTGAAAATTTTAGCTTCTTTTACAAAAGTATGAGCTAAAACTGCGAAATTTTTTTGAATCAATCTGATTATATAAAAAAATAACAAAAAATGTGACACCTTTTATCTTATCTTACACCAAGTCATTTTTTGACTTCAATTCGATTCAAACCCAATTTCTTTATTTGATGGTGTTTGAATTATTACCTATGAGTTATATATATCCAGATAACCCTTTGTCGTCCAGAGCTCTAATCAATCTTTGGGTTTTTAATCCTTTCAGGACTGATGATACAGAAAACTGCTTTTATTTTTCATTCGACTTTAACATCCGATTAAATGTATTTGTGTGCTATTGGATGAATTGAGAATCTATTTTAATTGGGGTTTTTGGTGTACACAAATGAGAGTGAGGTAGTAATTTGGGCAAGGAAAGGGTTAAACTTAAATAACATCCTCAGGAAATTAAAATTAATTAACCAATGAAATGCAAAATAAGCTAAAAATTAACTGGAGCTTTTTCAATTTTCGCTATTAATAATGGCACACCTATCCCTTTCCAATTCCAAAAGCATACTGAATTTCCATTCGCTGAATCAAAAATGCTCTATTTGTTGATAATAAGATTTAGGCTGATTATAAGACCCTATTTTTAACATAATATTTGCATTAAATGAAAAATAGAGGCTATTTTTGTCCATCCTGTCGTGAAGTGGTTAAGTCATCTATGAGTAAAAGGGACAATCATATTTATTTTAATATCAT
This sequence comes from Smittium mucronatum, assembly GCA_001953115.1. Taxonomy (NCBI): domain Eukaryota; kingdom Fungi; phylum Kickxellomycota; class Harpellomycetes; order Harpellales; family Legeriomycetaceae; genus Smittium; species Smittium mucronatum. The sequence goes on from LSSL01002385.1 coordinate 14,015, forward strand.
TCAAACCAAGCCGAAGGATTATTTTACTCTTGCCCTTGATGTGTTATAAAAACAAAAAATTGCACAAATAAATACCGCTATTCCAACCATTAACATCTCTCCTTGAATGTGTTTAAAGTTTTGTCAAATCGTTATCGAAACTTCTTCCTGCTTAAATCCATCATCCCTAATTTGATCAGAAAATTCAGCTCTTTTTCAATTTTACTTTTCTTATTTCTAGAAAGCAATATCAGTTTTTTTTTTAACCCATAAGAGATTATGAGATATTTTTCTGCCTATTTATTTTAACCATCGAAGAATCTCATTTCCAGAAACAATTTTTTTTCGAGTTTTTTTTTTAACTAGCTCAAAATGCTAATTTCTATTGACAAAGTTGAAAATTTAAAAAAAAAACTGGAATCTTAATCATTATTTCTTCTTCGATATAAAATAGCAAATAACACTGAAAAAAAATCTTCCAAACCAACTAAAAAATAAACCATAGCTGCTCTACTTTTAAATCAGCAAAATCCCCTCAAGCCCCCCCCCCCCTCCCATCCCCATTTTTTCTTTATTTCAGGGTTTAATTTATCGATGAACGTTAAGAATTAGCATAGGTAATCATAGGCCCCATCAAAGATGGATAAAATAAATTTTATTGAGCTTCATTATGGTCAAACGTATTAATTAAGATTCTTTTCATATTTATAATCGATTTTTTAATACTAGTAGTAGTTTTTGGGAAAATTTTTGTCTATATCCTTTTTTTATTAGGATCTTTTTTCACAATTTGGAATATTATATCAAGATTAAAAATTAAAATTCATAGTAATGAAAAAAGATTTTCCACTTCATTTTCTCTGGATTAAAAAAAAAAAAAATTCCATTTTACAAGAATCATTTAAATGAAATAAACCGCAAAAAAATAAATTTTTATATCAATTCTCGACTCAAAAACAGTTTTAAAAAAAAAAACATGCTCCAATTTACAGGCATTTTCTTCCATTTATAAACTATTAAAATTTTATATTATAGTATTCATCAAATTTACCTATGATTGAGGCTTTCATTGCAATAAATATGTTATTAATAGTAATAGGGCTATGCGCAGGATTTATTGTTTGATTTTACATCTATATGATATTATAATTTATATTATAGAATTATTTTTATTTATACATTTTCTAAAATATTTATATATATTACATATATACATGTCTTCGTGTTGCTAAAATTGTTGAGAATTTACACTAGAAATTTTTCGATTTTGAAATCTGCTTTATTTGATTGTATAATCCACAAAAAAAAGTGACATGAATAAGTAATGGTTGGGTAGATATATTGTTTTTTAAAACTAAATAAAGGGTAAAATTATTTAAAAACACATCAGTAGTAGAATCATCATGATCTTAAATAAAAAATGAATCGTATTTTTCCTGTTTTAAAAATATATTAATAAATATTAATTTTTTATTAGATTTTTCTTTTTTATTCGTCTCATTTAAATCTGAATACTAACCACTGGTATAGATTTTTCAAAATTAATGCCCTATTTAAACTAAATAAAAAATGTTTTAAATCTTGTTTTTTTTTTAAAAAAAAGGTACGTATTTTTTGGGTTTTAAATTTAATTTGGTTTATATAAAATTAAAAAACTAAAAATTAAATATTTTAGCCAAATAAAATTTCTTGATTCTTCTGCCAAATATATTCTCAAAATTGTTTAACTCCAAAAAATAAGTTTTCATTTATTTTTATTATTTGTAATTGGAAACTTTTAAAATACTGAAAACTATAGTGATTAAATAATCACAAAGATGTTATATGTTAAAAAAGCGACAATATAATATAAAACAGTTATATTTTAACTTTTAAAAAAAAAATCAAAAGGCTTAAATACTTTAAAATATCTTTATAAATAATTTTATAATCAAAATATCGCTAAAAGTTTTTTATTAGTATTTCAGGAATTTTTTAGTATATTAGAATATTCAAGTTTAAATTAAATTTTACTATTCAAAAAATGTTTATATTCAATTATTGGCGTATTAATAGAATAAAAATTTATAAAAATGCCTCTTAAAAGATTTTATATCGATTTATTTTTATAAAAGAGTTTATTTTTGAGGCTTTAGATTAATTCTGGTTTTCTAAAATAGAACTAAACCTTGATTATAAAGAACCATATAACATTGTAAATTTAAATAATTTTTATAAGTAATTTTATAATATTATTTATCCCCCATTTATCATTTTACTGCTAGTATATTTTTTTCAATATTGTTTAATCAATTTTTTAGGGGTTTATTGATGATTATTGGTTAATAAAAAATATAAAAAACAACTATTGAAAATAATTCTTACAAGTTTTGGAGTTAATTTACTTGGAATCAACATATTATTTATAAAAATAAATATATTATCAATCTTATTTTTTTAACAGTTATACATTGAAAATTATATTTTAATTTGATTTAAAAAGTCAAAGACTGTATGTTGTTGATTTAATCGCTGTTCAAGAATAAATTTTTATCTATATTTTTTCAATTATTTAAAATAAAAGTTAGTTAAAATGAATATTTTCTGTTAATACATACTTTATGTTAAGAATTTGTTGAATATATATTTTATCCTGAGTTTTTACTTGTAATTATCATGATTTATTATTTAAATTAATAAAATATTTGCTATCTGAGTATCTAATAAATATTAGCTCGCATAGGCAGATTAATTTTTTCGGGCTTTTTTATTTTTTTTTTAAATATCAAAAATTATTTTATTTTGTAAATCTGTAGACATAATATGTCTTCTATCTTTTCTATTCCATTAATATTTAATTTTTATAAGTCTGATTTTTCATTCAGTATGATAAATTTTAATATATATATATATATGTTTAATATGCTTGATGTTGAAAGTGTTACGCCAATCAGCAGCCAGGATTCAGACATATTGAC
>LSSL01002386.1:0-14826 GCA_001953115.1 Smittium mucronatum
GAAAGCTGATTTAGATCCATATTAGCATCAATTAATGGGCTAAATCTGTTACTATTGATTAATTGGTCGGCGGCCAATAGAATTCGATTCGCGTTAATTTTGATTTTTTTTGCTGGAATTTCAAGTGAATCGAAATTCCACTCGGCAGTAATCGGCATATGGTCGGATATGTCGATGTATTTGCTGGCGGTACACCAGTTTTCTCTGCTATTGAATCCGGTGTAGAATATACGGTCGATCATGCGACCAATTTCGCCATTATTATATCTAGAACCAGAGGAATTCGTTACTTCGGCCATTTGATGTCTCATCCCGAGCCTAGATATAAACCGACTTGCCATCGGGGGGTCCATATTAAAGTCCCCGAGGATAATATTTTTTTTATATTTTGATTTTACTTTTTGTATAAGCCCAAAAATTTCATCTTTGGATTTTGAGCGTCTAATACCAGCGCTTGGTATGTGCACATTCGTTACAAGCATGTCAAATGCTTTATGGAATTCTGCAATTTTATTATTTAATTCAACCAAAGATAATCTTTGCCTGACCGATATCATCATCAATTAATGAGCTAAATCCGTTCTATTGATTCTCGAATGCAACCAAAGCAGATATATTTATCGCAGCTACCGTTTTTTTTCTGAAATATTAATTTCATCAAATTTGAAGTAAAGCCAATAATTTTTGTAAATCCATCCAGAAATTATTGAATGTCGCTGGGCCGCTACAAAGGTCCTCCTTAAGGATTTCTAGTTTTCTTTGGAGGTCCTTCTTTATAGATAAAAAAAAATAACATGTACAAAATTGGAGATTTTTTTTTATAAAAATATAATTATTTGCAAATTTTCTTAATTATAATATAACATTTGTTAAACATAAGGATAATTCAATTTCTATATTAGGGATTTTATCCTACAATTTGTACCTAAAGTTAGGATGTTTGTCATTCAGCCCGCGTTGCTCAGACTCATTCATATAAGATAAATCTACAGGATTAGAATCTCTATACCGATTCTGGGCCTTGAAATATAGAGATAACACGATTGATAGAATTACTGAGAGAACAATGGCAAAAATCGTAACAAAATTCCCAATGTAATAATGAGGTTTGAATTTGAGGACGTATAATCTGGGAGAAACAACACCGCATATCGAACCAAAAGAAACCACAAGTGCAGATGCTATCATTCCCTTGTATATTCCACCTTGGTTAACTGACATCCAGGATAGTGACAATGGTATATTCGCCATCGATCCGAACCCAGCGATTCCAATAAAAACTAGCCTTAGTACAGGGGCAGTGGTGAAGGAAGCCACAGAATAACCGATTATTGAAATTATAGCGTTAAAACATATTAAAGAAACGTAGCTCCTCTTATCAACTTGAGAGAGGACAAACATAGTGCCAAAAAGTCCAACTGCATTGGGTATTATAGCCAAATAAGTAGACTGAATGCTATCGTAACCAAAGCTTTTTATTAAGGTTGGTGCAAAGATTCCCAAGACGACATAGGCATTATTCAAACCATAAAATATTACAGCAAATACCCACATCTTCCAATCTAGCATTGCACTGATAGTTTGTTTAAATGATGCATGGGTTTCCGAGGCCATTCCTTGTTCGTTTTTTAAACGCCTTACTACTAATTCCTTTTCTTCAGGGGTAAAGAAGTTAGCCTGGTCAGGATAATCTCGGATTAAAAAAAATGAGGCAAAGCAGATGGCTAGGGTTAATACTCCTTCCAATAAAAATATATTTTGGAATTTGTAGAATCCTTTCAGCTACAATAAACGAAAATAATAAACCGCGGATTTAAAAAAAGATAAATATAATGAATTTTATATATCAATAATATTTTGAGCATGAAAATGATTACTTACGTTTATACTGGCAAATAAAGCTGCTAGAGGACTTCCTATTATTCCAGAGATTGGGACTGCGCTGAAAAATAGTGTCATTCTGAAGCCAATTTCTGAACGAGTATACCAATATGCTAAGTACCCAACAATTCCTGGAGTCAGTCCAGCTTCTAAAGCACCCAAGATACAACGAAGTACAACAAAAACTGCACCATTCTTTACAAATGCCAGACCAATACAGGCAATGGACCATCCACAACCGATGAAAGCGAACCATGCGTGTGGCTTGAATTTTTTTAGTAGTATGTTGGAAGGAGTTTCACACAATATATAAAAAATATAGAACATCGAAGTAACATTCCCTTCTTCGGTAGTGTTTAGATTAAGACCCTCTTTTAGACCATTTACAAGAGCTGAGCCAATATTGGATCTGTCCATGAGTGCACAAATATAAATAAGAATAACAATAGGCAGTATGCGCAAATCCATTTTCATTAAACATTTTTTGATGAGAATAGACTCTTCCTCAGTTAGCTCAGAAGATACATTGATATTTATTGGAGGTTTTGATTCCAAATCAATGCCAACCTTACTTTCACTATATTTACTCATTATATAATTACAAAAATTATAATTCAATAAATCTATTTTAATCCTTTAAAACTAAAAAGAATTTCAGCTTTATCGCATTTGAAATTTGATAAAGGACTTGATTAAGGATGATATGTGCCGTCAAATAGGCCTTTTAAAGCATTTATAAATCTTTACCCAATTTTTTTAAGGATTTTATATTAATACAGACATACAATCAAATTTTACACATATTCGAATATTATATATAAAAAGGGGGGACATAAAGTTAACAATTTTTGAAACCTCAATTATTTTTTTGTCTATAATCTCAATAGTTACGTTAGTCAAATACAGGGGTTCTACGTAACCCATAATCTATTATCGTATCTTGTTTATTAAATGATGACGAGCATAATGGAGAAACTTTACAGGTTAAAAAAAGGGGCGGGTGTTTCATCTAGTGTTTTATAATAATATAATCAAAATTTATACCATTCTAAGATACCCCTTATTATAAAAAACTATTCGTAAATTTAAATATCCTTTATGCTAAATTAGGGTTAAATAATCGAAGATAATTATGTTATCAATGAACACTATTGACAAATGTTCATTAGGTTATTCGATTGGAAGCTGACTGAATTTCAAACTTTTTACCAAAAATCCTTATTGATTTTTGACTCTTAAACCTCAACAAAATATTCTGAATACTTTGTAATAGATCAACAAAATATTGATGCCATAATATGATTGGTAAGTTTTTTTAACATTAATTTGAAATTTTTTCGATGTTTTGAAGCTGATAAAGTATGAAGGTTCTTTACCATAATTTTTCATAGTGATAATTATTTTTTATAAATAATGTCATAAACTTAACAAAATAATATCAATATAATTATTTTCCTACATCTATTTAACCTGTGGGATTTCCATCAATTGTTAGAATGCTTAGTTTGAAATATAAATTAGTGGTTTTAGATTGAAAAAATAAGAAAAGTTAAATCATTTTTTATTATAAATATCTTTAAATTAGTATCATAGTTTGAAGAGAGGGTAGATGAGTTTTTTTTTGCTCATAAATAGCTCAGACATATAAGAAAAATGATAAAAAGTAAAATATAAAAATCATTCGATCTATATAACAGCAATTCCAAATGTAAATTAATATGTAATTAGGGGAAAGGTTTGCCTTAATGTGGATCTCTAAGACCCTTTCCTTTAAATTTATTTTACTTGTTTAATATTATTGATATATTTTTATTAAAAATATCAGTTTTCAAGCTACACGGGTCCTAAAGATAGTCATCCTCCTAAGAAAGATTGGTTTATAGTATTGATTTCACTTTATGTGATCGATATTTCTTCCAATAATCGTTATTTCTATGTAAAATAATGCTCATATTTTAATCATCTAATCCAGTAAATTTACAGTAATACCAATCACATTTCAGTTTGAAATATAATAAATGTATCCAAAGATGTAATGTCGCCTGATGAATTGTTGTTTTGATTTTTCGATAAAAGATAAGATATTTTCTCTAAATATGAAACACCTATTTAAAATATTTATTCGAATCATTATTGTTATTTTATCTATACTTCAACTATTTTCCTTATTGGGAAATAATAAATTTTATCGTATTAATAAAACTAAGTGTAATTTATTAATGTTCCCATGACCTAAAAAAGTGTGATTCCCATAGTTCGGCCATAATCAGTAATTTTTTCTTCATTTGGTTGCATAGAAATAAAAAAAAAACCCTTTCGATTATGGATATTTTACATATGAGATTCTTTGATGGAGCGGACCCTTTACATATTTCTTTTTTTTATTGCCTTTTTCGGATTTATAAATAAAACATAAAGCCCTCTGATCTTGGTAATAGACCTATAAAAAATGACTCAGTTCTAATTTTTTGATATTTGTCAATAATTCGAGCCAATAAACTGTATCGTGATAAATTTTCAGCGAAAACATTAAAAATATGTGTTAAGTCTTCCTATTAATCAATAATACTGAGCAGAATGGTGTAGGATGGAGGAATTTTTCGCCTTGAACCAATACCTTCGAGGTATGGAGCTGCTAGAGCAGCAGAGGGGAGTTGGGTGAAATTTTTTTGAAAAATTTCACTTTTTTTAATTTTTTTAAATTAGTTATTATAACTGTTTATTAACTTCAAAATAAATTTCCCGTAAAAAAAAAAAAAAAAAAATGGAGGAATTTTTTGAATTTTTTTTTTAAATTTTTTTTAAATATGTTTTGTTCTATTTTTATATCTTTTAAATAAACACTCAGAGCAAATAATAAAAATAATAATCAATATTACTGATTAATTGGGAAAGTTGATAAAAATCTGGTTATTTTAACAGTTTCAGACCAATTTAGAAAATGGCTAGATTTAAAACTTATTGATATCTTTTGCGTGAAAGAAGAATATTTTTCCACAAGTATTTTATCAAATTAAAGGAAGTTTTTTGAATTTGATTTCCACAAAATTCTAATCAACTTACTTAAAAAATTCTGAATACAGTTTAATAGTAAATTTCAGTGTTATAGTGTCAACTTTTTTTGATACTGTGTAATCAGTTAAATGCATGCAGTTGAAATTTTTATTTTATTCTATTAACTTTTTATTTTAGTAAAAAATAATGATTTATTACATTATTCATCCTAAAAGGTGGGATTATTATTTTGGATGTAAAAAAAAACCACTATTTTCAAAGAAGATAAAATATTATTCAATAAATTATAATCGATACCCTTCAATATATATTTTTAACAGGTAAAACCAATAAATAAAATGAGGGCATTTTTATATTTTAAGGATTATTAATAAAACTCAATACTAGCTATATTATAAAAATTATTTTAACTCTTTTTGCAAATTACAAGTGCTATTTAAATTAAAGTTTCCCTTATATTTATATAAAGGCTAAATTTTTTTCTATATAAATTTGGAAAAGATAAACAGAGTCTGGAAATTTCCGCAAATTTAAGAAATAATATATAAAAATGATGATCTCCTGTCATTTTCATCTGGATTTTTTGTGAATATTCTACAGTTCATATTTATTTGTTTTTTTTGTGTAGATTTACTTGATAACTTTTTATTAGTCTTTTTTATTGTCTTTAAATTTATCTAAATTGATATCTGGTTAGATAAATTTTTTATTGAAAATCCGTTATAAATGAAGTCTCAATATTGAAATTAATGCTATTTTTACAATATTTTAAGCAAAATAAATTTCTTCCCCCATAAATCCAAAATTAATTAATAAAAAAATCTTAAAATCTATATAAATTTTACTCATTGAATAATAATAGCAGCCTAAATCAATCATGAGAATTTTTTATATGAAAATAGGATATATGATCGTGTTAAAACAAATAAGTCAACTATACTTTTTTTGCAAAATTATTCTTAAAAGTTTAAGTTGAGAACACTAGAGATTTGGCCCTGTTTCCATGGAGAATTTTAATAGAATTTATAAATCATTATTTTTCAACATTTATCAGATGCTAAGTTGATGAATTGGAAAATAAATGCTTTTTTAGCCTAATATTAGAATCATTTTTCAAAAATAAGTTCACTTCAGTTTAAAAAAAAACTTTTCGATATGTAATATTTTATTTATAAACATTTTCATAAAATTAATTTCATTATTTAACTAATATATCACAATTAAAAAGCGATAATTCTAAAAAATAGTATATTCGAACTCGTTATTTAAAGCTAAACTAATTAACACGAAGTACAATATTTTTTTACAGACTCTAAAATCATTTCTGGTATTATTTCATTAGATATTAAAGCTTTTAAGGTTATCTTTTATGTTTATAGGTTATATATTATATCAGATATATGTGTCTATTTATTATAAAATGAAGCTTGATATTAAATTATCAATCATAAAAAAAAGATTTAATTAAAGGTGTCTAGAAATTAGTATAAATCAAGCCAATGTTATTTTCGATTTTTTAATTTAATTTCTGATTTTTCCCTTTTTTTATTTTTTATTGTCTTATTGTGCTTCCTTAAAGAAAGAAATAAATCTAATCTATAATGAGATGGTTTTTATGGATAATTAACTGAAAACTTATTATTTTTTTAAAAAATTATCAGATTATAAATATATATGATTTTAATTCCAAAATTTATCTTATCAGTCATAAAAAACACAAATTTCATTATTTTGGATATTTAAAACTTATAAATTTTAAACCCGAATAAAATACCAATTATTATATAATTCAGTTTAATTTCCACTAAAGTGTCATTAGAATTTTCATAGGAATATTTTTTAGCTTTTTAATTAAAATTTTTGAAGCTTTTGATATATTATCACCTAAAAATGGTATATATTATCAAGTTATACCAAAAAGAGGAGTAATAATTATGAGATATTAAAAAATATTCTGAAAGCTGGATAGAGATTATGCTTTTAAATATATTATTTATTTATATAGCACAGAAAAAATAGGCAGGATATTATGTATTTAGTTACTTTATTATGGAAGAAAAAAATAAATACATTTTACGGACCATTTTTAAATAGTTTTTTAGTGAAATATTCATGAACAGTGCGGATAAAAATGATAGAAAATTATATTTTTGTACATTATTTATTCAATTTCTCGAAATCCACAGATTCTGTCTTTATTTTCCAGATTCTTTTGATGGGTTAACGCCAAACTTTATGCAAATATATTAATCCTTAAAGCTTTCGTAAAAGGTTTATAAATAAAAAAACTAAGTCAATCAGTTAAATTTAGTTAAAATATATTTTTTTATTTTTAAAAAAACGAATCTATTTAATAAATTATATAAAATTGGGGGGAATTTGTGGCATATTTCATTTCCAGGTTAAAAAAACTATGAAAAAAATTCTAAATAACCACTTTTTCACATTATTTTTACATATATTTTTTATCAGCTGATTTTTAAATAAGATATTTCATTTTATAATCAAAAATAACTATGATCCAATCCAATTATACGATAATAATCTTTTGGTAGATATTTATAACGCCCAAATAAAATTTATTAAAAGTTAATTTTATAAAAAAAAAAAATTTATCTAAAAAAATTTAAACAAAAAATGAATTCAAAAATTTCATGATCGTATTTTGATCTATAAAATCGACTAACTGTGCAATAAGTGGAGTAATTTCAATGATATCAATTTTCTACGAATAAAAATATTTTTTTAAAATACAATTCTTCAATATTAACTTATGAAATTGTTAGACTTAACATTAGATAAAAGGATTTAAACAAAAAAAATAGTTGTTTCGACATATATTGATATGATGACGTTATTAAATTAAATTTATATCTGTACTAATAAAATTTTTTAATTGAAATAAAACATATTTATCAAAATAACACGATTTATTCAATCAAAATAATTTTTCTATATTTATCTAAATTTATTTAATAATTTGCGTTTACTTTAATTTTTATTTTTTTATAAAAATATATCAGAATTATCAAAATGCATGCATACACTCAGGATAAAAAAAATGCGTGTTATTTGTGATGTAAGCGGTTTAAAAATTTCAGGAAATAAAATTCAGAAACGCCCTATTATTCTGTATAAACGATTCCTCCTATTTATATTATTAATTATCTGTTAGTATACAATATTATTTAATTTTTGATAAATAAACAAAGGGAGAATCCATTTTTTGAAATTTCGACCACAAAAATACCGATTAAATTGTAAAAAATATTTTATACAATCAAGCTATATATTCCGCAATAATAAAACTTTCAATAAATTTAATAATAGCCAGATTTTTTTAAATATTTTTTTATTTTTTTGGTTCTTATTTTTCAGAATGATCGATGCATACTTTTTTAGTCTAGATGAATTTAAAGAAGGGAATAAATATTTCTAAATGATCTAAATATTAAGTTTAAGTTTAAGAGCTAATGAAAAAATCTTTGGATATAAGTAGAGAAAAAAAATCAAGATTTTTTTTTTTGTATCACGGAATTTTATTGTAAGATAACGTCATTAAAAACTATACTAAAAAAATATGAAAAAAAGAAAAAGTCGTATAGAAAAGAATATTATCCTAACTACAATAAGCTCTTCTGCCGGACTACCGGCAAAAAAAATCAAGATCAAAATATTTTTTTGGAGAATGGAAAATACCACTGATTGCATTTTAAAATGTTATAAATATATTTTATAAAAGTCGAACTATTTTAATAGGTTTTTTTTTATTATGCCAAAACAAATTATTTGAAATAAACGCAAAATTATTAAATAAGTAGAGTTTTATATAGAAAATTCATTTTGATTGAAAAAATCGTGATATATTGATAAATATGTGTTTATTTCAGTTTAAATTTTTATTGAAAAAAATTAATATTTATTAATATAACGCCATTAATTCAATATATGTCTAATCAACTCTTTTTTTGTTTATATCTCTCTATCTAATGTAAAATCAAATAATTTCATAAATTAATATTGGAAAATTATTTTTATTTGTACAAAATTCATATTTTTGAAATAACCATATTTATCGCACTGGTAGTATAACATAATTAAAATAGTGATAAAAAATTCAAGAAAACCATAAGAGTAAAATGTTTTATGAAATTATTAGTATTTTATTATTTGAGATGTATTTTTTAGTTTTAAGTAAAAATATATTTTATGATTTTATTGTACTAAATTTCAAAATCAAGCTCTTAAAAAAATACACTCGATTTTTAGATCTTCTAGAGCGTCAAAGAGGATTTGGGTTACTAATTTTTTTAAAAATTCGAATTTTTCTAAATTTTTTTATTAAAAAATTTTTATAGTTTTTAAAATAATTTTCTATAAAAAAGATCAAACTTAATATATCCTGAATTTATTATATATCGCTTTTAATAGGTAAAAATATTTCAGTTTCTAATAAAGAAATTGTTTAATGTCAGTATTTTTATTAACTGTATGTATTTTTTTAAGAAAATGTACTTCTAATACGGAATTTTAATTATTTTCTAGTTTTGTAATGATGAAATTATACAATTACTAGTTTAATATATTTCTGTAAAATTTAAATTAAATTGAACAGATAATTTCTCCACACTTTTTCAAAAAACCCATTTAAAATCTTGCATCTTTGCACGAAATTTAACTAATTTACATAGCATTACAATAATTTGCATTTATTATAGTTTTTAAAAATTAAAATGATGACAAAATTAATGATTTTTCACAGAATATTATTTTATTTTATTGGGGAATAAATTAAAGTTATTCGTTAAAATTATTTGCTACTGTTACCAGTGTATAATTTGAAATGGTTTAATTTGAAGCATCGTTTAAAAAATTATTGAAAATCAAACTGACTAGAACTTACATGTGCTAAATATTTAGATTTATTTTAATAGTAATTGGATATTTTTAATTAGCGCAAATAAGATTATTTTTTTGAAATTTCGCTAGATTTTGTATTATTTGTAAAAATTTGGTAAGAGTTATTTCGCCAAAATAAAATTATATATTGAGATATGTAGTAATATTTTATTTCTGATTTTTTTATTTTCTGTTATAAAAAAATATTTAAGATTTTTTTTTATATAAAATATAATTTTAAGCTTTTAAAAAAGTCTAAAAATTATTTAATTGAAACTTTAACGCTTAAATTTAATCATTTATAGTAAATAATTTATTTAGATTGGAAAGGAAAATTATTATGATGTATTTCAAACCAGAATATTAAAACTGATTGGTGTTTTACCATTGAATATTTATTAGAAGTATATCTCAGACAATATATTTCATGTTTCTATAACTTTATTTATGCTGTTTTTTTATTTAATTGTAATAAGAAAATTGGTAGGTTTAATTTTAATAAAGATTTTTTATACAATTAATATATTTATGAAGATTTGATTTTTATTATATCAAAAATTTATATTTATTCAAATCGACAAGTTTTTATCGAAAATTTTTTTAGTAAATATTTAAAAAATATATTAATAGTTTATGAATTTTATTATAAAGGGTAATTTTGATTGTTTTTTCTAAATCCTATTTTTTTCGGTTTACTTGTTATAATTATCACTATAAACGCTTAAGAAAATTTTCCAGTGTTATATTTGTTATTTATGTTATAGCAATGGCTTGAAATAAATTCACTATTCGAGAACGAGTTAGATATTATGGCACCTGGAAAAATATTATTGGGACTCAAAAATACTAATCTTTATTCTTAATACTTATTTTAAGCTATAAATATTATATATGGACCTTCTGTTTCTAATAATTAATTTTATTCAACAAAATATTCAATAGAATATCATTGGAATTCACTTTTAAAATTTTTAAAATAGTTCCATTAGTAAAATATTCTTTGTTTTACATTACATCTCACTAATTTTTTTAATAGTTGAGGATATTTTCGCGTAAATAATCTTAAATAAAATACGTAAAAATTTCTTTTAAATTTCATTTCTGTCTTAATTGACGGTCAAAAAACGTTAAATCAAAAAAAGTGCTCGAAAAAACCCCCCGAATCGAAAAAATCTAGAAAATTATTATTTTGGACTTTAATTTATTAAATAACTATAGATTTATTTTTTAAAGAATTTATTAAAATATTTCTTTCATATATGAATTTATTTACGGTAAATCAATTTTATATAACGATTAAAACTCGGATTTTTTTGAAAATTAAAATTTTTATCTTTTAAAAAAATTTTATTGCTGTTAGAGTATAATTTATAAAGAAAATTTCATCAATTTATCGATTGTTGATAAAAATATATTTTTTCGATTTAAAATTTAGAATTTTTTTATGTAAGATTTTAATAAAAAGTATTGAATATTACCTTTAACGCACAAATTTTTTAAAAAATACATATTCTTATCATAATACCGCCAATAAGCTTAGATTATAATTCCAGGTACATTAATGGGATTATTATCGACCAATTTTGGCAATTTGTATATAAAAACATAAATTACTCTATTAATTGAATTTTAATAACTTACTGAGTTAGAATTTATAAAAAAACTCAGCATTAATTTTTCATTAATATTTTTTAGCAATTTTTTTATTAGTGTAATAATAAAAGAAATTTTCAAAATACAATTTACTTTAAGGATATAAAAATGATAATTAATAGGATTTAAATTGTTTATTATCACTTTAAAATATATTTAATGCACTGTATTTAAAAATAATACAAATTTAAATAATTATATTATTTTTTAAATTATAAAAAAATTAAAATGGCAATAAAATTATTAGGAAAAAAGTTTATGAATTTATTTTTACGAAATTTTGACCTGATAGATTAGATTGATTCTATAATATTTTTTTAAAATTAATTTTATAAATATGATCCCAGACAGGCAAAAATAAAGAGTAAATAGTAGCAATAATTTACAATATAAACAATTTTTATACATATTAAAAAACTTATTAATCTGATTAAAATACAATAAAAACGATGTGGTTATAATGATTATCTCATAAAAAGCACTTGAAATTTTCCAGATGAAGTTTAGCTTTAAATATAATATTTGATATTTTGGAGATGATTTTCTTTAAATATTTCATTTATTACAGAGATAATATTTAAGTTGAGCTTAGAGGTATTAATTTTTAAACAATAAATTTGTGTAAATAATAATAATAACTTTTATAGCATTTATTGGCTAAAAATTTTTATATGTGATAACTTGAGATCCTTAAATTTAATTCTTTTTGATTTATAAAGTAAAAAGTTTTTTTGTAAATTTTTTTTTTAATTTTCTGTCTGTAAATTTAACTCTGAAATACTGGTTATTTAATTTTTATCATAATTTAAAAAAATTATGTTATGATATTAATTAATTTCTAAATATAATTATTAATATATTTTGATTTTAATATCTCAAATAAAAAATCCATTTGTTAAACAATTTCGGCAATTATTCATAAAAGTTACCGAAAAAATAAGGCAAAGTTTTTGGATAAAATTTGCATTAAAAAAATTATTAAATAGCTAAATATTACTAAATATTTTATAATAAAATATAAAAAACTAAAACTTATATTATTATTTATGATATTCTTAAAGAATTTTATTCTAAAATATTATTAAATTCTAAATCTTTAGATTATATAGACGAGATTCTGTATAAAAAATATTGTAAATTTATCAATTTTATATATTTTTTGATTTTCAAATATACAACCACATTTAATCAATATAATATATGAGCATTTTAGTTAAAAATAAATAGATATTATATGTGAAAATTAAATTTATGATAATTTATCTCTTTATTTTAACGTAAAAAAAAATTATTGAAAAGAATACAGGTTTTATAATTTTTCAAACTCTAAAAATTTAAATGAATAATACTGTCCTTTATGATCTTTTTTTCAATTCTGATCAATTTTCTTGAAAAAAAGCCCCCAAGTTGCTATTTTATCAAGATTATTGTTAAAAAATATAATTTTTTTAACGATTTATAATATATTACTTCTTTATATAAATTTCAATTTTGGGCATTCACTATAAATAAAAATATCATATAATAGCAAGAAATAAAATCTTTCGTAATAATTTTTCTATTATTGAATAAAGACTTGTGTCAAAAATATTAAATTGATAAGTAAATCTTTTAAATATGTTTCTTAATAGATCTTTAAAATATGTTGCGGATAAATTAATTATTAAATATAAAATTTTAAATTTCTCAATACATTCTAATAGAAAATAATATCTTTGAAAATTTTTTATGCGAATTTAACTATATTATTTTTTGTAAAGTAGTATGTAAATGAAAAAACCTGTAGAAAACTTATGCTATTTTATTTTCACAATTAATTTTTATTCTAAAATAAATTTAGTTTAAAAATATTTTTCAAAAATAAATTATGAAAAACTCAAGAAACATCTTATTTCTAAAGCGGTTTTCTAATAATTCATTTAAAATAATTATTTTTATTATATTTTTTTGTTTTTGTATTGGTAAAAAAATATTTGGTGATCATTAATATAAGTAATTTTGTTAAATTTTAAATACTCTTATTGATTCATCTTTCCAAATATTCTAAGTTTAGTTATCTAAAATTAATATTCTGTTGTAACATTTTAGATTTATAGATTAACCTATAAAATTAAGATCATGTTTAGATATGTAATCGATAAAAAAATTTAAAAGAAAAATTCAACTATTAATGTCGCTTAAATGAGAAAAAGGAATTTTTTTAAATTTTACAAAAAAAAATTAATAATATACAATTTCTTGGTGGTTTAGAAGTTTGAAATTATATTTTTTAAATTTGAAATTAGTAAATTTTCTGTAAATGAGTATAAATTAAAAAATGATACTTTAATATACTCTTATATTTATAAATGAGTTTCGTAGAATCCAGCTTTATATTTTTTTTCATCTTGTAAATTACAGAGATTAATGTTTTAAATAAATAAATTCTGAAAAATAAAAAATTTAATATATCTTACGATAGCTGCCACCCAAATTATTTTCATAATTTATCTAATTTATTCAAAATTAGCTAAAAATCTTATACGCTTGATCTTTTGTAAAAAAATTTATATCATTTAAATGATAACTTTGCAATTTTTTTTTATTTAGAAGATTATATTTAAATTCAAAAAATAATTGTAAAAATGAAAAATAAATGTAAAATTAATAGTAAAAATTGCCTCCCGATTCATTGCTAAGTCACAACTAACTACACATATCAAGCGCATCAATTAAGGGGGATTGTGAATCACTTAATATTTCAAGCATAAGTTATTGTGACATGAGGATTTCAATTAAAGATTGCCGTTATGGGAAGATATTGGAGATGAAGGGTGTCAGCCTTTAGCTGAATCAAAGTGTTATTAGACTCCGAAGTAGTTTTCCAAATATCCCTAAATGGGATTAATTGAAGTAGGAAAGTTGATTTTTTATTACTGAGCAGATCATTCCAGTAATAAACTAGCCGATAGACTCATTTCTCCGTCAATCCCATATATAGAAATTTGATAAAATAGGGTATATTTCTTCAAAAAGATCAATTTTTCAGGATCGGAATTTTTTCAAAATATTTTTTCAAAATATTATATTTTATACCGTCTTCTGACGGTCAGGAAATAATCATTCGATTTTCACGATTTCCTGGAGACCAAGTTTCAGGTCAGGGTAAAACTTCTGAAGATTGTCCAGTTTACTTTTCGTTCGTTTTTTCGGCACAATATCTATGGTGGATTAAAGAATTGCTAATTTATTTTATCTTTTGACTATTATGATGGTGGTTTCACCTTTTGAATTTTGAACACAAAATTTTTTTATCCATCTTGCACTGCCGGTCACCCAGGTGGCCATTCTGGCCTTGATGGGCGACTTAATGAGGTCGGCGATCCAAGTTTTTAGAGT
>LSSL01002391.1:0-12808 GCA_001953115.1 Smittium mucronatum
AAAAAAAAAAAAAAAACTATTTTTTTGGAGTTTGAGCCAATTTTATTTGTATAAAAAAATATCCGTTAATTTTTAATCTAGAAATGGAGGTATTTTGATAATTTGATCATTTTTGCAAATATTTCTGGAAACCTATCATTTTTGCTATTTCCCTATTAGTAAGTATTTCCCTTTAAATTTTTAAGGTTTAATACTCATACAGGCAGAAGACGGGGAGTCAATAAATAGGAATTCAGTGTATTTTTGCTTTATCTTTATTGGGTATAAATATTTCCCCTTTCCTATTAGTAAAAATTACCAAATCCAATTGTTTTGATATGTAAATTTATTTAATAATATAAATTATCAAAAATCAAATATTAACTCCAAAAAAAAAGTGAAAGCAACTTTTTCTAAGCATAAGCCCTAAAAGATTTTGCTGCTTGTCTCCAAAACTAGTACCTACCCATATTCGCTAAATTATTTTTAGCATTAATTTTCAGCAGATAGCAATCATTCATATCTAAAATCAGAAATTAATACATGAAAATAATGAAATATCGCCAATTAAACAATTGCCTCAATTATTTGATACCATGACATTTGACCGATGGTTATTTCACCAGATGAAAGCATCATTAATGGCAGTTGGTAAAAAAAAAACTTTCCATAGGTCACTTCTCAATCAAAAAAAAATTGTCAAAACGTAATAAAATATCTAATAATAGAACTGTAAATATTATCACGATTTCATTAAAAAAAACTCCCCTTAAAAAATCTTGAAACGAATTTTAATGGTAATCTGATTGAGTGAAGATACTTTTTTATTTAGATTTTATGATAGAAGAAAGCAATTAATCATGTATCTAACACAAATAATTGGATCTTGAATAAATACTTGCTAGATTAAACACATAAAGGTATCATTTAGCATCAAATTTTTATTGATGGGAGCTATTCTCCATATGTGTTTGGGTGTATTGAAATTTTGGTAGATTGTCCATTTGGCCAAATTAATTGGAACAAATGTCTTTGGGCCATTTGTCTTTAATTGAAGTGTCGTAGAACCCTATTCTATCGATTAGTGAAAATTTATATAGAAAGATAGTCCATCAGCAACCATAATTAGATTTTTTTTCTTTTTATAGGCTTCTCGCATATTTAGCAAAATTACTGATAAGCTCCAAATTTTTCTAAATTCTAGTTCAATGCGTCCATAAAGATTCAATTTCCGTCTGAGCAACATGTCCTGTTTTTATTTTACAACCACTTTAGAATGGGATATTTTAAATTCTTTCTAAGATCCAGTACTCTCTTTACTTCGGTTTTTCAGATCTTCCTATGTTATGACTCCAAAACTGTAACAACTCACCAATGCAACATTTACAAGTTTTTAGGTTGTTGCTTTATAAATCTGGAGGATAATATATCGATGGGAATTTTATGATTATTTGTATAAATTGGAATGTGCTGCTTATAAAATTTAAGAATTAAAATATTATTTAAAATTATTCATAAACACTTGTATTCAATATAATGATTTGTTTTCAGAAATTTAAACTTTTGATCAAGAGTATTACAGAATAATATCCTTAAAATAACTCGTACTTTTTAAATCGTTATAAATATTCCTTGATCTATACGTATTTTTCAACTCATGTATTGGATATTTTTGTTATATAAAATCTGGTAATTAGATAAACAACAGGTTTAGTGATTTTTTTCTAATTTAGATTTTATTTCTCTATTTTTTGAATACTTTATATTTTATTGAAGTATAATTTCTTTTTCCGTCATTAATTATACTAATGTAACCAATACATTTTAAATCCTGCAGATTTAAAATATAAGTAGCATAATTATTATCCATAAATGATGACATGATATATTCTGCTGGAAATGTTAAAGGATCGAAATTGCTGTAGATGTTCTTGCTTTTATATCCTAGATAAATCATATATTCAAACTATTCCTTTTATATTCATAAATTCATTGAATCCCTACTCATGAAACTAAAATTTTTATAGTGCGATGAAGAAAATTAACCCAAATATTAAAGTTAATTATCAATTAAATATGGTTTAAAATTATTTAACCAAACGATTTGTTCCCATCACAAAAAATATGTCAAATTTATGCAAAAAAAAGTATTAATGTACAAATTACACTTTTAATTATTAAAATATCTCTTTTTTAGGTATCCATATACAAACCTTAAAAAAAATATTCGCTATTTATTTTTTCGATAAATATATGAGATAAAATAATTCAAAAAATAGTTTTTATATCCTGCTAAATAAAAAAAATTAAAAAGAATCCCATAATTTCATAAATAATTAAGATTTGATTTTATTAGTTTTTTATTTTTTTATAACACATAATATGGAGGCAGGTTTTACTTTATGTTAATAAAAACTCAAAGATTCTAATTTTACAATTAAAAAATGATATCAACAATATAATTATAGAACTTCGAATATAAAATAATAAGAAAATTAATTTTTAACACAATGCTGCTAATGTCATTTGATAAGGATGTTTTACAAAAATTTCTTAATAAAAAATATACCTTATAAGTTATAGTTTTGCAAAAAAAAACAATATGGTCGCTGATTTAATTTTAAAATAAGATATAATTTTTCGTTCTTAGGCAATATAAATAAGCTTACTACGTATATCTGAATTTATATTTTTATTGGGTATCAATACTTATTCGCCTAGGAATTTTATGAGGTGCTTTTTAAGCTAGGATCGAAAAACTTTGGATCGATTACAAAGGATACCGCATTTTCGGGGAACATAATTTTTTCGCATCTATTAGTCGATCTTTAAGAAATCTCATAAATAGCCTTTTTTTTGAGATTATTAAAATGAATCAATGATCAAAATGAGTTCTATATAGTGCTTCATTCATTATAAAAGAGAGAATAAAAAATATATATATATGAAACTAATCTAATGAAGAATTTATTTTTCAGAATTCTTTTGGAATTTCCTCTATATTTCTTTAGATTGAGTATGATATACAATTAGATTTAAAATTAAAATTGAGTTATGGTAATGCTATGATTATCTAAATTTTATTATATTTAAAAAACCAACTCATTTACAAGATATATCTATCTAATTAAATATTATTTATTTTGTGGTTATAGCCTATACCCCTATCGATAATCGATCATGTCTCATCATGAAAAATGTGACTGGTTTAATTTTCTCAAGTAATAAACATTTATTAATTCGAATTTCAGTTCTTGATAGTAATATATGGTTTTAAAGAAAAGATTGATAAATCCGAATTTAAATAGAATAATTTTAAATCTGGTCTAATAAACTAATTTTTCTCTTATGTTGGTTCATCAAAACTACAATATATATTTTCTCTACTTTTATCTAATACTTCAAGGCTATTGGTAATTAAATATATAATATTTTCTCGTTTTTTATTTAAATAACTGCTTCTTAGAGTCATTCGAACCTAAGGAGCTATTGTTACTTTAACCTAAAAATTAGGCACCCTCATATCAACAAAAATTTTTATAAATAAATTTTGGTTCGGATTTTTAAATTTTGGCAACAATTTTGCCAAAATCTAATCTTTTATTCTTAGAAATAGAATATAGATATTTTCACGATTTTTTTGAATCTGATAATTAAAAAAAAATTCATCTTTTAGAAATCTGTTTATTAAAGTATCAGTAGATTTTTTGAAAACGTTTTTTTAATTTCTTTAAAAATGCTTCCAAAGATTTATTTGTATACTCCTTAAATCAAACTGAAACGCTGATATATATATTTTTTTTAATTTTGGATATTTAATGATGTATTTAGACTCAAATTTTAAACAAAAGTAAGATATATTTTTTCTAATTATATCCACTGATCAAAAATAGAACTTCGATTCTTTATTTATAATTCTTCTATTCCTGTAAACAAAAAAAATTATTTAGGTCTGTAATTCCCATTATTAGAATTGGATATCCGAATAAAATAATTTTTATGTCGAAAATTTATAAAATTTTCTCATTCAACATAATCTTAAACCACTTTTTTTGAATTTATTGGAACTTTAATTTAGCCTAATAAATTTTTAAAAAATAAAAATAAAAAATCCTAATTCAATTTATAAGTGTTATCTTTTTTGTAAAATAAAAAATATATAAGATCAGTTTTCATCTTATTTTTATTTTTTTATGAATACTTTTAAATTTTTATGATAATTTACCATTTTTATTTTAAATTTTTTTCTTTCTAAGGTTTGAAAATTTATAATATATTTGATTTGATGGCATTCTAACTCGATCCTTTTTAATTTTCTTATTTATATCCATTTCTTTTAATAAAAACGGTCTCGTATAATCTATTATTGAAAGTTTTTTTACATTTTAAGAAATTATAAATTTTTAATATTGAATTAGGCTATTGTATTTTAACTTTTGGAATTAAATGAAGCTAGAAACCCCGCTTTTAATTTATTTTTGCAGTAAAATTGAGATTTTAGGATATTTTTCAAAAACTTACTCGTTCTTATAATCCGAATAATAATACTTCAATCGAATTCCGGCTCTTTGGGGTCTTTAACAAATTTTCAATCTATTTTAATTTTGAGCTGATATTATAGAAGGTTCCTAAATTTATATCGAAATTGAATATTAATTATTTCATGCATAATTCTAATATCTTCAAATTACCACTAAACAGAATTTTTAAAACTTGCTAAAAAAACTAACAAGATTGGCAATATTATGTTGCGTAAGGTTTATAATGGATCACTTTAAAAAATATTTTTTACTAATTTAAAATTTAATTTGTTCATGTATACTTTTTTTGTATATTTGTGCTAATTTTGAGTGTAAAAACCTGTTTTCGTCGATAGATATCTTTTGTCTTGAGATTATTGTTTTTTTCAAAGGACTATGACCATTTTCTTATCCCGATCCTGAAAGGGTTAAATAAAAAAAATTAACAATTACTTGTCTAAGATAATTTCTAAGCTATTCTGCCAAATTTACCCATGAGAATTTGTTATTTTTTTGTTGAAATTGGGGGATTATATTTATAAATAAACAAAAATATAAAAATAATGTTTTTTATATTATTTATCAATTATAAATTTATTTTCAAATCATGGTCTATACAATTTCACAGGTTTTTTTGAAATAATTAAAATATTTTGCTTATAATCTATTTAAACGAAAAATGAAATAAATCTATCATTGATATTAAATCAATCGAACTATAAGTTAATATTAGTTAATAAGATTATGCTGAAGTCGAAATATTTGTTTACTACAGAGAAAATATTGACTCGGAACTTTTACCCTTAGTAAACATGATGAGTCTATAGCAGGAATAAAAAATCGAATATCTCGCTCGAAATGCTTGAGATACTACGTTTTCTTATTTTATAAATTCATAGGATGCAAATATGGCTTCTATTGCCTTTGATTTTTGAACCGAGGTTCTGTTCAGTTTTTTAATTTTTCCAGATGGTTCATGTATGTATCTGGTAATCTTTTCAACTGACAGCGGTTCAAAGCCCAAGTTGATGCGTTTCATTAGCCCAATAATTGTTATATTTATAATACTTGTATGATGAGTTGGGATTTAATTTAATTTCGCTTTTTATTTTTGTAATTAGTATGTAAGCAAATGGCATAAGATCATGTAAGAATGAGGTGTTATTTGACATGGCCTTAGAATCGGTCTACTCTTTCTCTTTTCCGATTATGATACGCTTATCAAGTATTAAAATTATTATCTTACTTTGGTTCTATCATTTTCAATCATATTTACGTCACTCGACCTTAAAGAAAAAGCTATCGCGAATAACCAGCATATCTTGTTAGTTAGTATTATCACTTTAATGGTTTATTTTGAAACCCTTTCCTAATAAGACTCATAATTGGTCAGATATTTATTATTATTATTTTTATGCATGATTCTTATGAGGAATCATTACATGCTTTAAAAAATTCCGAGAATACCTAAATTTCGGAAATCTATTCCAATTTTTATTTAATTTTATATAGCTTATTCTAAAGCCCTAACTACATATTTTTCCAGAATTTTGGTTACTGATATCTCGACTAAGTATTTAGTAATATATACAGCATATATTGGAGCTTTTACTTCTTTCGAATCCCTCAAATTCAAAATTTTTTTGTTATTCAGAACTATATTTCGATCTGCCTCTGAACGTGTTATCCTTGGATGTATAAGATCCAACTAATAATCTCTGATTTTTTATCTCAATTTTGTACCGCCGATCATTCATTTCATCTAACTCCAATTATTGTTCTCCTAAGGTGGCGACTTTCCTGTTTTATGTTTTACCAGTATTGACATCACTTGCTTTATTAAAGCCATTTCTATTGATAATATCTGGGAGCCTTATCGCCGAATAAAAAACCCAAGAAACCTTTTCAAATTTATTCACTCTAATTTTACTTTTTTTATAGATTTCGGAATTAGGTTCCATGGGGTAGGATAGATTTTTTCGCAGATTCAGTGTGTAAAAAAAGTATTTTTGTCCCTGAAACTATGGATCTAGAAACCAACTAAGATAGTTTGTAAAAAAAATTTATGTATGATTAAACGTTCACATCGCGCGTTTCAAGTGATTATTTGATTCTCTGGATGTCTTGGACGGAATGCTCCACTATTTTTGAGAAGTCAACCTTCTTGGAATTTCTTCTGGGTTTACTTGAGATGTGATATAGACCAACTTTGGTCAAGATTTAGTAAGAAAGTGATCAGAAATCTTCTTTACATCTCTAGTATTTTTAATTTGGTTGTGTCACAAAGCTTTTTTATGTAAGAAATGGTAGTAGTGTTACCTGAGTAAACAATAACATATTCCCCGCTTACCCCCTAATTCCTTAGTGCAGATAAAATTAATGTTAGATTTTTGAGTTTATGTTAATCGATATCTGTGAATTATTAGAAACAGCTTAATATTTATGTGATAAAATAACTTAGTCATGATGTAATGCTAAAATGTTTAAATATTTCGTGTATCTGATTTCTCTGATAAAAATTATTCACCATTAAATTTCATTACTTTTTTCTCCCAGAACTAAATACTGTGTTTTACCATCTTTTTTAATGCCACTTAATATATCCATGAATTTATTTTCTCTACCTTGGCTCTTGAGATCCAGCAGCCCTACCAATAATAAAACTCCAGATAACTAGTTCAAGTGAATTTCTTCCGCTTTACAGGTAAATCTTGTAAGTTTAATCTTTTTATCTTCATTTAATAGCTTATAATCCTGACGTCATAGTTAGCACATTATGTTTTCGGGAACTTATGAACTATATTCTTTGGGATCTATATTGATTCATAGAATCTCGATGGACTGAGCTGAACTTGTACAAGACAAATATCAGTTTAATCTGAATCCAAGTTCCAAAAAAATGAATTTTTTTACTTTTATTTGGATTTTATAACCTCTTCTTTTCTTCGACTATAAGAAAATTTCCGAAATAAGCTGATAAGCGCATTCAAATTTATGGAACTCATTTGATCACTGGAGTAAAATATTTTAAAAATTATGGGGATCATAAAAGGTCAAAACGGGAAGCTCGGGATTTATAAGAGTCTTCTTTTCACAAAAATCACAAGTATTTTATGTTATTTTCTGTATACTAAAATATAAAGAAATGCATTTTGGAGGTGAAAAAAAGTCTTGCATTATTTACCCTAGATCACCCTACATAATGTTGAAAGAGAATCAATCTTGAATTTTTTTTTTCATCCCACACATTTGACTAATATACTTAGCCCTAATACTGGAAGTAGTAAACAGTTATTTTTTGTGGTATTGAATAATTGGCTGTAAAATTATGTGAAATTTTTTAACTTCAATAAACTTTTTGCAGAGCAAGCATTTCATTTTTTGTTACAAAAGTATGAAGATTCATTTTTCATTTTTCTTCTGTGCATATTAGGATGAAAAAACAGAGGGAGTGAATTTGACACTTGCTATGAGACCATCAAGCCTCTAGCAAGTCCCAATTTTTTTTGGGTGCTAAAATGCAACTGGAACAAACTGAACCGGTCCATAATCAACCCACCCCCCCCCCCTTAATAAAAGACAGTAAAAGGTTATATTTCCGTATTAATAATTATCGATTATCGATTATGGTGGCAGAAAGCTCTCGAAAGGGATTCCTAGTCCATTATTTACTGTTTCTAGAGTTCACTGTTTTTTTGAAAGTCTGTACCATGGATATTTGAAAATAGCTAGACAGCCTCTCACTCCAACTGATATATGGGGGCCTAAATCGGATTATGTGCTCGCCGGAGCTTCTAAAATATTCTTTTTTCACTTTTCATGGATATTTTTTATGCTTTGAAGCGGTTTTAACCGATTTTTCTGCGTGATAACTGTGATAGCATTGAGCTGATCATGCTGTTGAGTCGAAATGGCGCTCTAAATTTATACTGCCAGGTTTTTTTGATAATTGATTTTCTCATTATTAATCTATTCAATTTTATCCGAGTTATTAATGGGTTTTTATAGAGCTCAAATGGGGATTTTTACTTTCACAAGATAAATACTTTTGTTTGGATTTTAATTTCCACTTTGGGTAACTTTGGTCTCGCTTTTCGCTATTAAAAGACGATAAGCGTTATAAAGTCAATAATAAATAATTTTTAATGTCTTATATGGAGTTTTGCTGTATCATTCATAAAAAAATATTCGGTAGGTATATCAGCGTTTTCCAGGTCTGATTGTATCCCATAGTGTAAAGAATCAAATTTATTTACATAGCTGAAAGCATATTAACTAATTGATGGCATACTTTTGTAACATTGTTAAAAAATATCGATTCTATCTTAATAAATAATACACAGAAGAAATCGACTTCAATTGAGGGAATTGACTCCAGATGCTCCGGATAAATAGCCATATCTTTCATTAGATATATTTGGAAAAATAATAGTCTTTCTTTTCCTGGACTCTCAAAATTGTCAAAGTAGAATTAGGTTTATCTTGTAGTTTAGTTCTTTGGCTAGGTTAATAAGATTTTTTCGATACATAGATGATGGTAATAAATTTGATTGGCTTTAATATTGATAGCATATTTTGTGAAAGAAAAGTTGTGAGTGTACTGTTAGTATATAGGTCACAACATAATCCATAGAGTTTTACTAGTTAAAATTTCACTTGATTTTATTGACCTGTTATTTTGGTTAGTATTATCCAATAAAATGATAAAAACTAACAATCTTTTTTTTCCCAAGAATAGTTTGAAACAAACACTCATTCGCTGTTTCAAAATTTCACCACTTTTGCATTTAGACCCGTTCCTGACCTAAAATTGTGCCCCAATCGTATTTTTAAATAGTAAATGCCATAATTTATTAAATTTATTGGTTTACCCAATAATTTAAACATATACCTAATACAATGTTAAAATTGAGTAAAAATTAAGATCCATTTTTTGTTTTATCGGCCCTAAAATGATTAAATGATTGATCAATATAATTTATATCATTCATAAGTTCAAAAAAAATTCCAAAGACTGTTTTTAAGAAGAATGGATAAAAAAATTATAAAAAATATATTATTAAAAATATATTGGTTATAAAAATTTGTATTCACAAATGATATAATAAATCTATTATAGGATCTAAAAAATTATTTTGTAATCATTTAATAGATTTTACATAACTTCCAACATTTTTTGTAATTTAATAATTTGTATTTTTAAAGCACCTTATGCTAGAAAAATAACCAAACAGTTATGAAGAAACGTTTATTATTGGCAACCAAAACTGAATTCAATTACGAAAGCATCTAAAAGTCGAACTAATTATTATTATTATTATTATTATTTAATATTGGAATAAAGCCATTAGTTATAAAAAATTATAAAAACCTTTTTTGCAAACTTTTTTATGGTTTATAAAAGAATAAGGAATCACTCATGATTTTTTCCAAACATATCAAAATTCAACCCAGAAATTCACAATAAAGTTGGGCTTTAGTTAAAATAAATAATCTAGAGAATACATGAATCGAAAATAACCAACCTTAATCGAAATTAATGATTCTTAATGAAGTCAATTTTTGATTTTTTGATTATTATACATATTAAAAATTGAAAAAATCCAAAATTTGGAAAAATGAAATTTATTATTTGAAAACAATCCCAAATAGTGGCAAAGTTTTCTTAAAAAAATCTAGGGTTTGTTGTTTGATTTTCTTTATCAATGAATTTATTTAATATGTTTTTAAAGTTACAAAAATAAATAAAAATGAATTTTTTTTTATCTTACCCCCACTTTTGCTCTAATGACTTCTTAAACACAAAGAGTTGTTTCAATTTATTGTGTCTGGGAAAAAATTAACCAATTTAGAAAAAGTTAAAAAAGTTTTAAAACCCTTTCCCAAGATCTTATGCATAAAAATGGTTTTTAATTTCGATTTTAACCCTTTATTTTTGATTTTAAAGAAAAATTCTGCTAGTTCTTTTTATTATTGAATTAAAATTTTCAATTTATCAAATTCAAATTAAATTATTTTTTAGCTTATAAAATGGATAGTTAAAATATAACTTGTATCAATTCTATAGGGTTTTTTCGAATAAATTGCCCCGAATTTTATGTAAATATATATTTTTTATTTAAAAGATATGGTGAATAAAGTTGAAAATATTTGTAAGTAAAATTCTCGGATAATAGCTAAGTAGATTTTTAGGTCCAAAAAAAGCTAAAAATGATTATTTACAGTTAAAATATTAACCCCATTAACTTTGAGAATAATCTAAAATTATGTTAAATTATAACAAATAATAAACTTTGAAATTTAATAAAATGATATATGGTATATATGAGATGTATGGGGTATAAATTTATTTTTATAAAATCAAAAATTATCTCAATTTTGAAATTTATTGTTTATAAACTAAAAAATATTGTTTATCCATGATTTTTTTTTAAACTCCCATAGCATTTTTATTCATACATAGGCTGAATTGACATGTTCCAGTATATTAAATTCTTTATTTAATCCCTTTCTATTTATAAAGCTCAACTAAATTTTTTTTTATTAATTTTGAATATTTTGAATATTTTTATATACATTAAATATCTATTTAGTAATTTATATCCATAAAATATTATTCCCACAAAATTGTTATTGATTCTATTAAAATATGATTTCTTTTAATATTCATGGTGAAAAACGGAATTAAATGTTTTCTATAAAATTTCAGCCGATTGATTTGGATGGATGAAATTTAAGTCAATGTAATAATAATATTAGCGTGACTATTAATTTTGATAGTATATAAGATTTTTTTATATCTATGTACTCTTATGGTGTAAAAAAAACTCAATTGCCATTTTTCTGAATTTTAAAGGATATTCCGTAAAAAATATCCTTAAATATTTTTTTTCTGTCCTAATAATACAAAAAGAAGTTGAATATTAGTTTAAAAAAGTTCAAGTAATATTTTTTTAATTTATTTTATTCGATATACTTTTGAAAATTTCTATAATTTAAGCAAATAATATAAAAATTATTATTGAAACTCCAAAATTGACTTAAAATGACAAAAATAATATTTTTGCGAAATTTATCAAAGATGAGTTTAAAAGACATGGAGTTAGTTTTAATAGCAATATTTTAAAATATTTTATCCACACCTTGGTACATTAGGAATAAAAACCTATTTTCTTCAATAATTAATGAAGAACAACTAAGAAGAGAATTATCTGTTGTTTTAAAATTATAAAGATTAAAGGAAATAATTTCGATTCAAACCTTGGATTTTTTCTGAGAATAATAGAAAAAATTAAAGTCGATAAATAGAAAGTAAAATTTAAAATTTAAAACCAAAAGATTTAAGGGGGGAAATAAAATATTGGTGTTTTTATCGGGAAAAAAAAACTTATAAACACTAAATATTTCGAAATATTGAATCTTTAAAAAGTTCAAATAATATTAATAATAATAAAATTCATAAACTAATCCCCATCAGGTAATATATGGAACTTTTTAGGTGGATTAAAAAAATCCTTTCTGAAATAAGCCATTTTAAAATGGCTATAACTCGATAAAAAATAAGATCCATCTCTTTTTTTTTTTAAAGACTATGGAATATCTAATCTTGAAATAAAAAATATATTTTTTTAAATTAAACCAAGTGATTTTTTTGATAAATTTAATCCGGGTAAGGAAAAAAAAATTGGGGGCATTTCTAAAAAGACAATTATATCTAAATATGTTAATTTTTTTTTCTTGAACACCATTTTTTTACAATATTTATTGTAAAAAAAATACCCTCATTTTTAACTTTAAATCAATATTAGATGTAAAACAAAACCGAAAAAACCTATTAGCTGGATTTAAATTTAATTAAATATTATTTTTTTAAAAAAATAGCTTATTTTATTTTTAAAAAGAGGAAAATTTCGGATTTTAAATTTTAAATTATTAATTATAAAAATGAAATTTTAATTAATACATCATCTCAACAACTTTTTACTTTTTAAAAATAAATCATAATACTATACGAATATTTTGGCATTAAATCAAAGCAAATTACCCTAAGATAGGACACAAAATAATTTTATTTATCAGCGATAATATTTGCATCTTCATCTATTGCAGATTTGTGAGGGAGGGGGGTATGTAGATTTCTATAAAAAATAAATTCAACTGACTGGATATTACTTTTTTGAAAAAAAAATTAATAATACATTGTGATAAAATTGACAAAATTTCACCAGAATATACATAAAATTACAAATCAAAGTTTTGATATAACCATAATTACCAATACATTTAACCTTCAAAGAGTATTTATAAGA